>JAYESA010000001.1:172983821-173001321 GCA_036927795.1 Iris macrosiphon
TCTAACTAAACTAACCCCTTATTAACTTACCTTGCTGCCCATTGATACTTCTCTTGCTGCTGTTAATATACTGTACATTGATCTCCAAGCTGTTGCTGCTGCGTTTGCTGCTGCTGCTCGTGCAGTTGTTGCTGCTCCAGTTTGCAGTTGCTGCTACATGCTAAAGCTGTAGTTGCAGTTGCTGTGCTTAGCTTACTGCTTGCTGATGCTGGAGGCTGTTGCTACTGCACTACATTTTGCTGCTTAAGCTAGCTGTTGCTGGGTTCTTAAGCTGTTGTTGCACTGCCTCGATACACTGCATTGTGCTTGCTGTTTCCTGATCCCTCTCTCAACACACAAACACATAACCACACACACAAAAATCTATGTGTATATATATATATATATATATATATATATATATATATATATATATATATATATATAACCATGAGATTACATATCACCAATAGCTATAAACAAGACAAAATGAATCTAGGAATGGAATGAAACAAATACGTGGAGTGCATCGCACCCGTATCACACTAGATCTATGATACTCTTGCGATACGAGTCAACCACACAACCAAACGTACCCTGAAGGACACGAGCAAGTCTAAAATAATAAATATGGATAATACGAAGAGTCAATTACACATCTACGTGTCTGTGTCAAAATATGACATGCACAAACCCCCCGTGTCGGAAGAAAACCAACAAATCAACCCGTATCTCCAAATTATAGGAATACGGCCTACATGTATCCAATTATGGACACGACACTAGCCACACACAATCAAACACATGTCAATTTGGTCTAATTGACCAATTGACAAAAACAAGTTGTGTAAATCTCGGAATTCTCCCAAAATTAACAAAAAAATATACCATAACTTTCTCCATTGGTCTCCTATGAACCTAATTCCAATTCCTATGGGTAGTCTTAGCATATGGGGTAGTTTCTAATGATTAAATCACATATTTAGAGTCTAATTAGAGAGAAATAACTGAATTGTACCTACCGGGAGATGGATTTCCAATAAAACTTCTAAATTTGGTGAAAATAGCCTCCAACTTTTAGATCCTTACTCCTCATTGTAGATCCTTGCTTTCTCCTTGTAGATCATTGCTTTACTAGCCTCTAATGATGATTAGGGAAGGAATTGGAAAAAAATTTGGGTGGAATTTACTACATGAATGAAGAAATTAGGAAAAAAAATTTCTAGATCTAGATTTGGAATAAAAATAAGGAGAGAGAAAATTTTCTCCTATATTTTTTATGGCCGACCACTTTAGCCCCCTCCCCAAGCTAGTATGTAAAGTCTATAATACCCCTTAGGTCTCTCATAAAGAAACAATTAAGGAGGGAAGGTTCTAGTCTAATGGGTTTAATTTAATTAATCCTTCTCCTAATGAATAAACTTATAATTGCGCTAAATTCTAACTAGATTTAAATGTTGGTCCATGGATCTAATCTAAACTAGTCAGGTCCACTAACACAAGTCCAAAAATAATATTTAACATCTAACAATAATTAAATAATACAATAAATAATTATACAACATGCACAATATTTAATTAATTATAAAATGATCAAAATACTATTTCCTAGAAAATGTGGTAGTGACAAGTCTACCCCCTTAAAATAATTTTGTCCTCGAAATTCGAAGACGAAACTACCAAATAAAAAAAAACAGAACAAAACAGAACAGAACAGAAACAGGAAAGAACATACCTCAAGGCACAAACATATATGGGTAACGCTCTCATATTTTATCCCCTCTCTCCCAGGTAGACTCCCCTGAAGAGTGACTCCTCCATGTGATGCGTACCAAGAAAATAGTCTGATTTCTCAGTACCTTCTCTCTCCGATCCAGAATCTCAACTGGTTGTTTTGGATAGCTAAGAGTATGGCCCACCTCTTTCTCCGAGTGATCCAACACGTGACTAGGATTCGCCACGTATTATCTCAACTGTGACACATGAAACACGTTGTGCACTACCTCTAATGCAGGTGGCAAGTCTAGTCTGTAAGCAACTGCACCGACCCTCTCGAGAATACTAAAAGGTCCGATGAATCATGAACTAAGCTTCCCGCCTCCACCGAAATAAATCGTGTCTCGTATCGGAGAAATCCTCAGAAACACAAAACACAACCTTAAGAACTTAATCTATAACAAACAACCAATATCAACCAAAAAAAAAAAATCTAAAATTATACCTCAACTCCAAGGGTCTCCGGTGGCTATCGGCCCAATGCTGCTGTCTATTCTGCGCCACTCGAAGTCTGTGTCTGATCAGCTTAACCTTCTCCGTTGCATCCACAACCATCTCTAGCCCTAGCAAAGCTCTCTCTCCAACATTGTCCCATGACAAGGGAGTACGGCATCTTCGACCGTATAGAGCCTTAAATAGTGACATATCTATACTAGTCTGGTAGTTGTTGTCGTAAGCAAACTTTACCAAATGGAGATGGTCCTCCCAAGATCCCCTGAAATCTAGTACACAAGTGTGCAGCATATCCTCGAGAGTTTGAATAATTCTCTCTGACTGTCCATCCGCCTGGGGGTGATATGTAGTACTGAACTTGAGCTGGGTGCCCAAACTCGCTTGCAAACTCCTCCAGAAATGAGAAATGAAATGACTATCCTGATCCGAGACTATGTTGACGGGAACCCCATGTATCCTGATGATCTGCCTCACACATATCTCTGCCAGCTTCTCCGTAGACAAATCCACCTTGCAAGGCAAAAAGTGGACCGACTTGGTCAACCTGTCAACGATGACCCAAATCACGTCTTTCCTTCCTGGAGATCGTGGAAGTTCGGACACAAAATCTATAGTAATGTGCTCCCACTTCCACTCTAGAATAGGTAATGGCTGAAGTAAATCGCCTGGCCTCTGCCTCTCGGCTTTCACCTGCTGGCACACTAAGCATCTGGATACAAACCGTGCCACTTCCCTCTTCATGATATACCACTACACACTCTCTCGCATATCCCGATACGTCTTGTTGGAACCTGGATACATAAAATACTGAGAGTGATGCGCTTCCTGCAATACCTCCTCACACATCTCCCCACTAGTCACACAGCAATGGTAAAATTATCCTCCAATCCTGCTCTCACCTGAGCTCTGATGCTCCTCAAAGATACATCCTCATCCTAGGCTGCCTTGATCATGTCCATAAACTCTGAGTGTATTTGCAACCCCCACATCTACATAGCAAAACCAGAAACTATCACCTCAATATCCAATCTCTCCAAGTCCTCCAACAAATATTGATCTTGTGTCAAGAACATAGCTACTGGATACTTGCTCAAGGCATCGACAACTACATTGGCTTTCCCAGGATGATACTGCAAAGATATGTCAAAATACTTTATCAGTTTCAGCCACCGACGCCGCCTCGTGTTCAACTTATTTTGAGTGAAAACGTACTTCAAGCTCTTGTGGTCTGTAAAGATTTCCACACGCTCTCCGTACAAATAGTGTTTCCACAACTTTAGGGCAAAGATGACTGCTGCCAACTCCAAATCATGGGTAGGATAGTTCTTCTTATGAGGACGCAATTGCCTGGATGGATAGGCAATCACTTTTCCATTCTGCTAAAGAACACAACCCAGACATTTCCCCGATGCATCACTATAAATAGTGAAACCTCCAGACCCTGATGGCAACGTTAAAATAGGAGCAGACGTCAACCTCTTCTTCAATTCCTCAAAAGCAACATGGTACTCCTCTGTCCAGACAAACTCTACATCCTTCCTGGTGAGTCTGGTCATCGGCTCGGCAATCCTCAAATTTTTTTGCACAAACTTCTTGTAATAGCCTGCCAAACCCAAGAAACTTCTGATCTTTGCCACTGAACTCGGGGTCTTCCAAGACTCCACTGCTGCGATCTTCTTCGAATCCACTAAAATTCTATTACCAGTGACAACATGTCCCAAAACTCCAACTTATCCAGGAAGAACTCACACTTGGACAACTTTCTATACAGCTTCTCCTTCCTCAGCACATCCAACACAATCCGCAAATGCTCCTCGTGCTCCTCCGGTGTCTTCGAGTATATGAGTATGTCATCGATGAACACCACCACGAACTTGTTAATGTACTGGTGGAACACCTTGTTTATCAAATTCATAAATACCGTCGGGGCATTAGTCAACCCAAACAGCATCACCATAAACTCATACTGGCCATACCGAGTCCTAAAAGCAGTCTTCGGAATGTCCTCCGGCTTCACTTTCACCTGGTGGTAGCCTGATCTCAAGTCTATCTTAGAAAATATCTTAGCGCCACTCAACTGATCGAACATGTCATCAATTCGTGGTGATGGGTATTTATTCTTGATAGTGAGATTATTCAATACCCTATAATCGATGCACATGTGCACCGATCTATCCTTCTTCGGTACAAACAATACCGGGGCTCCCTACGGTGAAGAACTGGATCTGATAAACCCCTTATCTTGTAATTTGTCCACTTGCTTCTTCAGCTCGACCATCTCGTTGTTGTTTACTCTATAGACATGCTATAAAATTGGTTCTGTACCTTACACCAAGTCTATAGAGAACTCAACATCTATATATGGCGGCAATTCTAAAAATTTCTCAGGAAACACATCCAAGAACTCTGCTATCAATGGATGCGGCAACTCCTTGTCTTCCACCATAGCTCCACAGATAATGCCTTCTCTCTGCTTTGCAGCTCCTCTAGCAAACTCAAACTCTGGCTCTCCTAGCGAGCTAAACAAAACTCTACCTCCTCTATAATCTATACTAGTACGGTGCCTACTCAACCAATCCATCCCGAGTACAATATCGTAGCTCGAAAGTGGCATTACATGTAAACATGCACTCAGCTCCCGGCCTCCTAGAGTAACTCTCCGATCCTTGCAAATATTATTAACCAGGATAATGCCTCCCCCGGTCATGATCTTGCAAGTCCTAAGCAAAGACCCAGCTACCAAATGATGCTTCACAGCAAAAGAAACAGATACAAAACTATGGAAAGCACCACTATCAAATAAAGCTAAAGCTAGAATGGAATCAAGAAGAACAAAACCTGCGATGACATCTCCGGTGGACTCGGCCTCCTCAACCGTCATAGCAAACGCTCGTCCCTGACGTGCACCTCCCTGATGCTGGTGATGGGCATAAAGCTGCTGTTGGGTCAGAAGCGGCGGTCCCTTCGGCTGTACTGCAGGTGGTCTCGCCTGTGTCCTTGGAGCTGGAGCTGCTCCCTGAACTGCACGATGAGGATTGGAAGGACACTCTCTCAGCTGATGCCCTTTGGTACCACAATACAGACAAACTCCCAACCTCCTCTTGCAAACTTCCCAGATATGGCCGGACTTCTTGCAATAGTGGCAGGAAGCTTGTTGTTACTGTCTCTGCTACTGCGGTGCCTGGTGAAACGGTGCCCTAGCTGGAGCCTAGTGATGTTGCGACTGTTAAAAAGGCCTATACTGGAAATAAGGACGCTTGACAGTCACTGTGCTGCTATTCGCCCCCAGAAAAGAATCGCGATCTCTCTTGGACTTCAAACCCAACTCCCGCTCAACCTTGCGTGCCTCCATAAGTATCTTCGAATAGGTCTCATAGAAAGACAGAATGAGGATCTTCACTTTCTAGTTCAGACCCTCGCAAAAACGGATAGCTTGAACCTCCGGCTCCCTCACCAAATACTCCGCAAAATGGCTCAGCCTACCAAACTCTATTGCGTACTCCTCCACAGACATGCTCCCCTGAGTAAGGCTCTTAAACTGCATCCCCAAGTCTAACATGTCTGTCCGAGCAAAGAACTTCCTCTTGAAGAGGTCCTTGAATACCTCACAAGACTGCCTCGCATCAGCAAGAAGTAGATCATTCCTGAACCAAGTCGGACGATGTCGAACAGCTGAAGTCCTACTGCCTCAACCTTCAGATCCCCAGTCATGAGATACTTAATATCCTTGAGCCAATCATCAGTGTAGACGATGCCCTCCGTCCCCATGAAGACCCGAGGTTCCAGCTTCTTGAAGTCCTGAATGTTGCATGGCCGAAGCTGGATAACCTGCTGACCAACCTGCTGCTGGACCGAAGCTCCTCTCTCTACTACGGCAAGGGCAAGTTGATGAGCACTCTCAACGCCCTGCCGCAATACTTCGGTCTGCCTTTGGTGTATCTCGGACTGAGCCCTCTGAGCCTCCAACATCTCACAAAATAGTGTGAACACCTGAGTCGCATATGTCGGCACGAAATGTGGAGGTGGAAGTCCCTCAGATACAGCCGGAATAGTCCTCTGAGTTGGAGGTGGGCCCCCGAACGCAGCTAATATGTCAATCACCGGAGAAGTGACTGGTGCAGGCCCTCAGGAAGTCACAGATCTCTCAGAAGATGCTTCCCTCTGCTGTGATCTAGTCTTAGGCGGCATCCTGAGGCAAAGCGAAAGAAAAGAATCAATATGGCACAAGATATAATACATTCGAGGAAGGACAGTTAAAGATTAAATATCAATATCAAGGAAGAACAGTTTAAATAAATCAATAGAGTTTTTCCTAGATGTGATTGGGTATTCTCAGCCTATAGCTTATATCCTATATACTGAAACAGGCTCGTAATAGCACTCAATTCATAGCATCACTACGAATCATACTAATTGCGACCTCGAAGACCTGCATGAGCCACCAGCATGAGCCACCACTAAAAATGTGTCACGACCCACACCCGGTGTAGGAATGCAAGTAGTGAACAACGTCCAATCTACGCCGCAGCATCGGCGGTAGAACGTTATTTGGGTAAACTATCTATCTATAATCAAGATATAACAATGCCACCAATGTAATATGAATATACTCAATCACAGATCTATAAGATGGAAATAAGCCCGAATATGATAAAAGAATAGAAGAGTCATAATATAACTCATGAGACAAAATAACATCTAATGAGTCAAAAAATACTAATAATGATGCTAGAGACAAATCCAGTACCAAAAGAAAACTAACTAAGAAGCTACGAGTCCTGGGTCGTTTGTCTCAGTCGGGATGAGACCCTCTTGAGCCAAGGTCTCTGGCTCTAAGCTAACCACGTCCTGAGGCCCGTAGTGAGTGGGGTACCACTCCTCAGTGTCATCTAGAAAAAATATATCCAGTCAGGAAAGGAGCATAGTACATCTCTAACTACAGTTCTAATCAATGATATAAACTATGTAACAATAAATAGATGTGAATATACAAGATGCAATATACAGATACAAGAGATATGCGATAAAGGAAATACTGAAAATAAATACAAGAATGAGCAGTATGGAAATGAACAAAAATACTAATGACTAAGTGAGTGAGTACCAGCTTTAACATATGATCGGCTTGAGAACTTGATACAAGATTTATGGCCTGGCTAATCATACATGCGGTGTATGATTAATACTATTCAATGAACAAGACTTGATACAAGAAGAGTATGATCACATATCTAAACTACATACTCTCCGCCACCGACTGGTATAGTGGATCCAACTATAGTACATCATGACACAGGATTCTCTAGGAAGGTAGCAAGTCTCCCCAAGAATCAGTGTCTGTATATGTACAAGAAGAACAAGGAAATAAGGCTTGCACAAGATACACCATACATACCAAGGAATAATATCTCATGACGAGATCCGGATATACCAATCCGTGTAACCATCGTGTCAAAAAATCAAGGATATCTACACTAGATACAAGAGACAGAGGATATCATAAATGAGAAACTATCAGAGAATATACTCGCCTGAAATCCGGTGAACAGTATCACAGATGTCCGATACGGTACTTCGAAGACCTAGATAGGGAATATTATATCAATACAAGATTTTGGAATAAAAATAAGTTAAACTAGTCAACATCTAGGTCAAAAAGCTATTTCTGAGTCAAAATAGTCAAACTAGGTCAACTCTAAGTCAAACTGGTCAAACTTGATCAAACTAGCTATTTCTAGGTTATATGAGTCTATCTCTAGGATATTGGGTCCATATCCTATGCAACTAGGCCACACTAGCTAAACTAGGATACTAGAATACAATAGGATACCGTATCGTAAGATACACAAATAATTAGATATAAAAATATCTTAATATGTATATACAAACAATAATATTTAATATTCCTAATAAAACTAATGTTAAATGGATACCTTGGCTTTGAACCAATGCGGTATCACACTACTACACACCCATCTTGATACTCAAACCCAATACCTTGAGTATCGATCCAATACCTTGACATTACCTTGATATCACAAGATAATGTCAATTCTAGTATATAATTAACTATCCAACTCCTAATTATATACTAATGTATTAACTGATACAATATTACATACTACTACTAACATACAGTACATATATACATACATCTACACACCTATCACGACTAGAGATACAAGTATATATACATATCACTGATAGCTATCACTAGTATATATAGATAACAAAATATATATATACATATATAAACATATAACTACTAACAAAGTACTAACTACTAAACTAACCCCTTACTAACTTACCTTGCTGCCCATTGATACTCCTTTTGCTGTCGTTACTGCACTGTACATTGCTCTCCAAGCTGTTGCTGCTACGTTTGCTGTTGCGTTTGCTGATGTTGCTCGTGCAGTTGATGTTGCTGCAGCTACATGCTAAAACTGCAGTTGCAGTTACTGTGCTTAGCTGACTGCTTGCTGCTGCTGGAGGCTGCTGCTACTGCACTGCATTTTGCTGCTTAAGCTAGCTGCTGCTGGGTTCTTAAGCTGTTGTTGCATTGCCTCGATACACTGCACTGTGCCTGCTGTTTCCCGACCCCTCTCTCAACACACAAACACATAACTACACACACAAACAGTACAGTGTATATATATATATATCATAGTTAAATTGATGTAAATAACAATTTATAATTTAGCTTTACAATCTAATTCTTGGATTAAAGAGGGGGTTTCATGCATAAAATCAAATCCATGGGAGGGGGGAAGAGAAACCAACAGCAGCCTCATGAGTCATTCACCTACATGTCTTCTCCTCCTTTCTTCCTCATTCCCTATGGAAAACCTGGCTTCACCTCCTTTCTCCTCCCATTTCCAATAAACCTAACATCTCTTACTTATTTTCCATCTCTCTCTTTCCCATCCTCTTCATCTTCTTCAACTCTTCCTCTATCCATCTTAACCCTAACCCTGCTGCTACTGCTATGTTTACTGCTGTTGTTGCTGCTACTGTGCTATTGTAGCTGCCGCGACTGCTGCTGCTGCCGTCCGCCGGACCCGCGCTACCCGCCGCCGACCCCACGCCGCCGTCGCCGGACGACACCGCCGCCGGACTCCTCCCCCAAAACTTCACAACTCCTCCTCCCTCTTCCTAAGCCTAGGTAATTCCTATTCCTTCTCCACATTTTTCTTCTAAATCTAATTTAGAGTATAGTTTAATTTCAAACTCCTTATAAGAAATTGGGAAGGAACTAAGTACCAAATTGGAAACTTTGGAAGAACCCTAGGTTGCTCAAGGAAAGGCAAGTCTTCATCCTTGCTTCCCTTTTCATTTTGTTTCAATTCTTTCGGGTTGAATTAGGGATTTCATTAAGTGAATATTTTAAGGATTGGAACAAATTAACATATATAGGGATGAGTATATATATATATATATATATATATATATATATATATATATATATATATATATATATATATATATGATGTTGACACACGTGTCTTGACACCCTAAGTAGGACACAAAATGGATACACAATAATTATAAATATGTTTATTTATTTGCTCCATAACTACTAGTTCGTATATATACCATGTATATTCATATATACATATGTACAATCATATATGAATATAGGTGTATGTGTGTTCCTTTCTATGACAGATGAATAGGACATAAGGAAATTATTATTACACATACTTAATTGGATGGTGAGGTATTAGTAGAAATATGTATTGTCAAGATATAGACATAGATAGATTATTATCGGATGACACTAGGGTAAACCTACGAAGATTACACATTTAGACATGTGAAATGTAAAGACCATTATGAATATATATATTATAAACAAAAGTATTACGTATCACAAGAAGTTATATATATCATTAAGATGATATAAATGCTTTAGGCTACATTTGGTCTAGTTTAGAATTAGTAAATTGATATTGTATCAATTTATTTTAGTTAAATTAATTCTTTCCAAATTTAAATTATGCCTATTTGGTATATCTCGTTAGAATTATCTAATTAGGACAAGTATTTTATATGTACCATACATTCGGGTAACCTTAGTATTTAGTTCTAGCTAAAATTATTGTTTTACTTTATAAAAATTAGTATATAGTACATATAATGAACATGGATAAATTTGTCTATACAAATTTTAGGCCTTGAATACTAGATTCAATTATATATATATATATATATATATATATATATATATATATATATATATATATATAGTTAAACTCCTTCATTTATTATATGTTAAGAATTGTGAATTTAGTTGTCTTACTAAGAAAATTGTGGATTTAGTTGTCTTACCAGATCCCAGAGAAACCCTAATGCAATTATTGTGAGAAACGCGGACATATTATGAGGGACTGTCGATCTCGCCTAGGACAATGTATGAGATGTGGTTCCGGACAGCATATGTTGAAAGACTGTCCTATGCAACAAACATCAACACTTCCACCGCCAGCACAGAGGCTAGCACTTCCAGCACCCAAGCCAGCTCCGCAACTGATGAGACAAGGAGCACCTCGACCTCCGGCCGCAGGAGGATTTCAGCGAGGACCACCGCTGCCTGCCCAGGAGGATCAATTCGCGAGGGCCAGACAGAGACAACCACAGAGTAATGGGCAAGCTTTTGCAATGGAAGTAGATGACATGGATCAAGAGGTCGATGTCATAGCAGGTATCACTCTTGATTTTGCTTTTCCTGCTGTGATATTGTTTGATACGGGAGCCACCCACTCATTCATATCATCTAGTTTTATTGCCAAACACAACATTGCCTCCACACCTTTACCTAGTTGTATTAGAATTCTTACCGGAGGAGGATTAGTACCTGTTAATAGAAATTGTAGATCGTGTCCTATAGTGATACATGGTAGAGAAATGAATGCCCGACTCTTAGTCCTTCCTATGCCAACTTTTGATATTGTGCTTGGGATGGATTGGCTGAGCAAGTACCATGCTTTCTTCAATTGCTTTGGAGGAAGCATTCTTTATAAGATATCCGGCCAGCCTAAATTTGAGTTTGTACGAGGATCCACAGAAATCCTTGATGGAATACAGCTCGTGATGGATGATGTTGTCTATCATCCCATTATTTCAGAATTTCCAGACGTTTTTCCAGAGGAATTACCAGGCCTACCCCCAAATAGAGACGTAGAATTTGTCACTGCCCAATTCTAAAAAATAGGGTTTTTTTTATTTGATAAATTGTGTATTGTATTTAATTAATTTTATTAATATTTAATTAGTGATTGTATTATTTTTAATTGATTATTTTAGGATTTTGGCTAGTCTGGACCCATGTCAGACCCTAGTGGACCCATGTCCGACCCAACCCACACCCCAGTGAGACTTATTTTTAGGTTTAGAATATTTATTATATTTTTAGTGGGTTAGTTGGAGAGATTTGGAGCTAGTTTGAGTACTTTTGGAACCCGAAACCCAAACCCAAGTGAGAGGAGGGCATTTTGGACATTTGGAGACTTTGGAAACCTATTTTATACTTGGCCGGCCCCTATTTCCAGACCCACACCCGACCAACAGCAGCCCCTTTCTCCATTTCCTCTTCTTCTTCACTTCTTCTTCTTCTCCACTTCTTCTTCCTTCCTTCTTCCAAGTAAGTGTTCTCATTTTTCTTCCTTCCTTCTTTCATTCCTTCTTCTTTTGTGAACCCTAACCTTGTGTTTTTCCCTAACCTAGGTGGGTAGAGCCTAGACTTGGTATGGAGGCTAGATTTGGAGGCTTGGAGCTTGAGGCAGGTGATTTCAAGTGATTGGGAGACTTTGGCCTTGGGATTCCAACTCCCAAGAGGTAAACCCTAACTTTCCTCTTGCTAATTACTTTTATGTAGTGTAATTAGTGGTTTAGAACCTTCCTAGACCTTAAGCCTACCCGTGGGAGAAAGTTGGAACTAGTTTGGTTGAGTTTAGAGACTTTGACAATAGGTTTTGTGTCAATTTCGGGTGGAATCCGAATTTGGTCCAATTTTGGGCGATGCCCTAGGTTAGACGGACCTAGGTAGACGTTGTCTGGTGTCTTGAGGGTGAGTGCGTGTCTCCGTTCGGACACGGAAAGTCGTGTCGCGGAGAAATGAGCATTTCGGGCGAATTTGGGATTTTCATCGTCGCCGGTTCTAAGTGCGTGCGCATTTTTTGCCACGGGCCTAGAATCGACGGGATAGCATTTTTTCTAGGATTTAGACATCGTTTAGAACCCGTGGGTAAATTTTGGGCCGATTCCGAGTTGGTTTGGTGTGCTTTTCAGGAGGTTTTCCGAACCGCACACCGCGTGTTCGCCGAAATAACCGAACGACCATTTCGACTTGGTTTCCTAGTTTCGGGCTTGTGCGCGCGTTGGGTTAGCTTCGAGGAGTGTGTGCTAGAATTCTCGGGTTATATTTTATATATATATAAGTGTTTGTGCGTGTCGGGACCGTTGGGCGCGCGTTGCAGAGTGTTGTGTGCGTGGTTGTGTGTAGTGTTGTGTTTGTGTTTATGTGCCTATATATATATATATATGTGTGTGTGTGTCTATATATATATATATATATATACATATCAACACACACACACACTCTTACATATACATATATATATACTAGTGTATGTGCTTGTATATATATACTAGTGTGAGTGTGTGTGTGTTGATATGTATATATGTATATATATATATATATATATATATATATATATATATATATATATATATATATATATATATATATATCTGTGTGTGTGTGTTTATATATATATATATATAGCTATGTGCATATATTTATAAGTGTGTTTGTGCTTGTGTATGTGTATTAGTGTTAGAGTGTGTGTATATATATATATGTATGGTTGTATATATATATATATAGTGGTATATATATATATATATATATATATATATGTATATAGGTGTGTGTGTGTGTGTCTGTATGTGATTGTGTGTGTGGTCGTGTGTGTGTGAGAGTGAGAGGGGGGAGGCAGGCGGCTGCCCACAGCCACAGTAGCAGCATATGTTGCACTGCACAGCTGCAGCAGCAGCAGTTCTTCAGCAGCAGCAGCATTTTAAGCAAGCAACAGCAGCAATGCCAGGGAGCAGCAACAGCAGTAAAGGCAGCAGCAGCAATGCCAGGGAGCAGCAACAACAGTAAAGGCAGCAGCAGCAGCTAGCATTCGCAGCGAGGCATTAGCGTAGCGAGCGAGGGAGAGGGAGATATAGATCTATATAGATAGATAGATACTAGATAATTAGATAGATAGATGGTTAGATTGCTAAATAGACAGATAGTTAGATTGTTAGATAGATAGATAGATAGATAGATAGATAGATAGATAGATAGATAGATAGATAGATAGATAGGTAAATAGCTAGATAGATAGATATATAGATAACTAGATAGGTAAATAGATTAGGTAGATGGATAGATAGATATATCTATGGATAGATAGGTAGTTATCTATCTAAGGTATAGATATATATGTACATATAGTTAGATTGGTAGTACATAGCTAGATATATACCTATAGCAATATATATATCTATAGATATCTAGATAGATATATATATACATATTTGAGAGTTGAGAGGTATATGGGTATATGTGTATATGTGTTGTGAATATATATGTATATGTATATAGATATCTAGGTGTATATATATATGTGCTATATATATATATTTTCTAGCCTAGATTATTAACTAGGGGTATGTCTATATACCTAGATAGCTAGTTAGAGGGGTAGTTAGAGGGGTATTGGAGAGTATCCCAATACCTTGAGATATCAAGGTATCTCACCAAGGTATTGAGTTTCGAGCGGGGTATTTGAGCAATAGCCTAGGAATAGTACTGGAGAAATTTTTATATGCTTATGTGTATATATTTACGCGTGCTAGCATAGGTTTTAGCGGGTTTAGGAGGGGTGCGTGGCCTAGGGCGAGGTATCGGATACCGAGGGTATCCCGGTATCTCGAGGAGGCGAGTTTGAGAGTTTGCTAGCTTAATGAGCTCGGCTTGACCTAGAATTTCAGGGGAACCCTAGTTTGACCTAGCTTTGACCATAATTGTCCTCGTTGGCCGTAAAAGTCAACATTTGACCTAGTTTTGACCTAGAGTTGACTTTTTGGACCCAGGTTGACTTTTTGACCCAAATTTTACCGGTTTGACCCGTTCGACCTAGAATATCCCTAGAAGCCTATTTTTAATTATTTTATATCAGTTTAAATCCATAGAACCCTGTTTAATCTTACTTTTCACAATAGGTTCATGCGATACCGGTCCGGATCTCGATCCTCATCAGTTGCTCGGGACATCAGGCGAGTACCTACCTCTGATAGTTTCCATTTCATGATAGCGTTTATATCACATGTTCTAGAACTATGATACTTGATTCTGACACATTGTTACACGAGCTGGTACTAGTAGATCCCTTCATGAGATGCTATCCACCTTACCGTGTTCAGCGGGTACTCTATCACGTGTATTTCATCATGTGCTTCGGGTATTGATTCTCATGTGCTATCATGTGCTTCTTGTGCTCTCGCCTTCGTGTGCGCGAGCTATTATCATGTACGTAGCGTGTTGTGGTTGGATCCAAGAGTATTAGTGGGGGAGGGGAGTAGGAGTTGGTTATGTGATCAAAGCCAAACAGTATTCATGTGTATGTCGGTTATGCAACTCACGCATAAGGGAGTTATCGTAGTGTTTTTCATGTGCAACCTAAGCCGATCACATAACGAACTTGTGCTCAAGGCACTTAGCTAGTATTCATGTTTTCTCACCTGCAGTTACTTTTCTACTACTTGTATTGTTCTCCAGTTTACTTGCAGCTACTTATTCTGCTCCAACATGTATTTATTTCCTGTGCATCTTGTATACTTTTCTATTGCTCGTCATATACACCTTACCATGTATTTGGAGTTGCTTTCAGAGTTATGTACTTTGCTCTAGTCCTGACTGGAAATATTTTTTTCAGAGGATCCTGAGGATTTCTGCCCGACGTTCTACGGGCCGGGTGTCGACGAGTGTTGCGACTCCGAGACTGAGGAGGAGCCCTGCGAGGAGACGCCGTTAGCGCCCTAGTTAGCTAGGTGGGTTTCCTGGGTTGTTCCCAGTTGCTTTTTTGGATGATTGTACTTATTCTTTTGTTGCCTGTGAGATATTTTAGACTATTATAGACTTGGACTGTATTTTGGATATTGTCTTGCTCTTCTTGGTTCTGGTTTCCTTTTGCTATCATATCGTGCTTTTACTCTTTTCCTAGATTATTGTGATTGAGTATTCATTTATATATTGCGTGGTTGCCCTCCTTTTGGAGAGGATTATTCATATATATATTGCGTGGTTGCCCTCTTTTTTGGAGAGGATATTGATAGATTTTTTGTGAGTTATATATAGATTTGTTTGACCTAGAACGAACCTTACAGCGTTCTACCGCCGATTCTGCGGCGTAGGCTGGATGTACCCACGACTCATGTCCGATTTTTCGGGTACGGGTCGTGACACATTTTTGGTGGTGGCCCATGCAGGTCTAGTTTTTAGGTTTACCTGCAATAGGATATAGGATATAGGCTGAGAGAGAGTGTGCTCAATCACAACTAGGACTCTTCCTGATTTCTTTTGCTATCTTTAATTTTTCTGAAATTATTTTCTTTTGCAATATTACTGTCCTTCATTGATGATATCGTTTCTTGCACTGTATTGACTTCTTTTGACCTCTGTTCTTCTTGATTTTATTCCAGCACTTGCTTTATTTGATTCCGGGGCTTCCCATAGCTTTGTGTCTGTATCTTTTGCTGTTAGACACCATCTTGTTGCTGAACCTTTAGCTAGACTCTGCAAGATCACGACCAGGGGTGGTATCATCCTAGTTAGTGATGTCTGCAGAGACCGGAGAGTTACCTTAGGAGGCCAGGAGTTGAGTGTGTACCTACTCGTAATGCCACTTCTGAGCTACGATATTGTACTCGAGATGGATTGGTTGAGTATGCATTGTGCTAGTATAGATTATCGTGGAGGCAGAGTTTTGTTTAGTTCGCCGGGTGAGCCAGAGTTTCAGTTTGCCAGAGGAGCAGCGGAGCAGAGCGAGGGAGTCTTCTGCGAAGCCCTGGTGGTAGAGCCGAGGTTACTACATCCACTGATAGAGGAACACATGGATGTCTTTCTGGAGGAGTTGCCAGGGTTACCTCCGGACAGAGATGTAGAGTTCTCTATAGACTTGGTGCCAGGCGCGAAGCCGACATCCCAGCACGTCTATAGAGTCAGCAACAGTGAGCTGATAGAGTTGAAGAAGCAAGTGGATGAGCTTCAGGACAAGGAATTTATCAGATCTAGTTCTTCTCCGTGGGGTGCTCCGGTACTTTTTGTGCCAAAGAAGGATGGGTCTATACGGATGTGTATTGACTAGGGGCTCTGAACAACCTCACAATCAAGAACAAGTATCCGCTGCCGCGTATTGATGATCTATTTGACCAATTGAGCGGAACGAGGGTGTTTTCCAGGATTGATCTGAGGACAGGCTACCACCAGGTGAAGGTCAGGAAGGAGGATATTTCGAAGACATCTTTTCGGACCAGATATGGACAGTATGAGTTCATGGTGATGCCGTTTGGGTTGACTAATGCCCCGACAGTGTTCATGAATCTGACGAACAAGGTGTTCCATCAGCATCTGGACAAGTTTATGGTGGTATTTATAGATGATATATTGGTGTATTCGAAGACCCCAGAGGAGCACGAGGAGCATCTGAGGATAGTGCTGGAGACTCTCAGGAAGGAGAAGCTTTATGGAAAGCTTTCGAAGTACGAGTTCTTCCTTGACAAGGTTGAATTCCTTGGTCATGTGGTGACTGGAGAGGGGATCTCGGTGGATCCGAGAAAGATCATGGCAGTTGAGGCATGGAGTGCTCCGAGTTCAGTAGCCGAGGTCAGGAGTTTCCTGGGACTGGCAGGTTACTACATGAGATTTGTTCAGGATTTTTCCCCGATTGCAGAGCCGTTGTCCAGGCTGACTCGGAAGGACGTAGAGTTTGTTTGGTCAGAGGAGTGCCAGATCGCCTTTGATGAGCTGAAGAGGAGGTTTACGACAGCTCCAGTGTTGACGTTGCCATCAGGTTCTGGAGGTTTCACTATCTATAGTGATGCATCGGGGAAGGGACTGGGTTGTGTGTTACAGCAGAATGGGAGGGTGATTGTCTATGCTTTTAGGCAATTACATCCTCATGAGAAGAAGTACCCTACCCACGATTTGGAGTTGACAGCGGTCATCTTTGCTCTGAAGTTG
>JAYESA010000001.1:173006321-173233821 GCA_036927795.1 Iris macrosiphon
CCACCCCATTTCCAGAGCCGGGTATTTTTTTTATTTTTAATTTAGTTAATTGTGTATTATTTATAATTAATTGTATTTATATTTAATTAATGATTGTATTATATTTTTATTGATTGTTTTAGAATTTTGGCTAGCCTGGACCCATGTCAGACCCTAGTGGACCCATGTCCGACCCAGCCCACACCCTTGTGAGACCTATTTTTGGGTTTAGAATATTTATTATATTTTTAGAGGGTTAGTTGGAGAGATTTGGAGTTAGTTTGAGTACTTTTGGAACCCGAAACCCAAAACCGAGTTACGGGAGGGCATTTTGGACATTTGCCAACTTGTGGAACCCTTTATTAGGTGTGTGGCCCCTATTCCCAGCCCCTACCCGTGCATTTCCAGCAGCCCCACCCGAGAAACAGCAGCACAGCCCCATACTTCTTCTTCTCTTCTTCTTCTTCTTCTTCTTCTTCTTCTTCTTCTTCTTCTCCACTCATTTTTCTTCTTCCTTTCTCCTTCCTACTTCAAGTAAGCACCCATTTCTCTTCTTTCTTCTTCTATTCTCCATGAATGATTAATCCTAACCCTACATTCTTCCCCAACCTAGGTGGATAGAGCTTGGATTTGGTGTTGGAGCTAGATTTGGGAGCTTGGAAGCTTGGGTTGGTGGATTTGGAGCTTTTTGGAGACTTTGGCTTGGGATTCCAACTCCCAAGAGGTAAACCCTAATTTTCCCCTTGTAATTACTCTTTTATAGTGTAATTAATAGTTTAGAACCTTCCTAGACCCTTAGACTACCCGTGGGAGGAAGTTGGAACTAGTTTGGTAGTGTTTGGAGACTTTAACACTAGGTTTTGTGTCAATTACGGGTGAAATCCGAATTTGGCCCAATTTTGGGTGATGTCCTAGGTTAGACGGACCTAGGTAGACGTTGTCGGGTGTCTTGAGGGTGAGTGCGTGTCTCCGTTCGGACACGGGAAGCCGTGTCGCGGAGAAACGGGCGTTTCGGGAGTTTTCGGGGTTTTCGTCGTCGCCGATTCGAAGTGCGTGCGCATTTTCGCCACAGACCTAGAATCGACGCAGTAGCATTTTTCTAGGATTTAGACATCGTTTAGGACCCGTGGGTAAATTTTGGGCCGATTCTGAGTTGGTTTGGTGTGCGTTTCAGGAGGTTTTCCGAACCGCACACCGCGTGTTCGTCGAAATGACCAAACGGCCATTTCGGCATGGTTTCCTAGTTTCGGGCTTGTGCGCGCGTTGGGTTAGTATCGGGGAGTGTGTGCTAGAATTCTCGGGCTATATTTTATATATTTATAGGCGTTTGGGCGTGTCGGGGTCGTTGGGCGTGCGATGGTGAGCGTTGTGGACGTTGTGTGTGTAGTATTGTGTTTGTGTATATATGTCTCTCTCTCTATATATTTATATGTATGTGTGTCCCTATATATATATTTATTTATAGATATGTGTTAGTGAGTGCTTGTGTGAGTGTGCTAGTGTGTGTGAGTGTGTGTGTGTGAGGGTGTGTGAGAGTGAGTGTGTGAGGATATATATATATATATATATATATATATATATATATATATATATATATATATATATATATATATATATATATATATATATGTTTGAGTGTGTGAGTGTGTATATGTATATATATATATATTAGTATGTATATATATATGTAGATATATGTGTGTATATATATATAGATGTGTGTTTATATATATATATAGATATATGTATGTGCTTGTATGTGTGTGTGTGTATTTATGTGTTAGTGTTTGTGTGTGTATAAATATATATGTTAGTGTGTGTGTGTAGATATATATATAGAGAGTTGTATGTATATATATGTATGATTGTATATATATATATATAGATATATATGTGTGTCTGTATGTGGTCGTGTGTGTGTGAGAGTGAGGGGGGAGCCGCTGCAGCGGAGCCCAGCGCAGCGAGCAGCAGCACCCCTGCAGGTGCCGCAGCGCCGCGGCAGCAGCTCGCTCGAGCGCAGCGCTGCAGCAGCAGCAGTTCCAGCGCGCAGCAGCGCGCGACAGCATCTCGCTCGAGCGCAGCGCTGTCGCAGCAGTGGCAGCAGCAGTTCCAGCGCGCAGCAGCGCCGCGGCAGCAGCTCGCTCGAGCGCAGCTCTGCAGCAGCAGCTCCAGCAGCTCCAGCGGCAAGCGCAGGAGCAGGGCGTGGCGTTTGCGCGAGTGTGGCGAGGCCTAGTTTAGCGCAGTAGCGAGGGGGGCTTTGTATATAGATAGCTAGATATAGATATATAGATTGATAGGTAGATAGATTATTAGATAAATAGATTGATATATAGTTAGATAGATGAATAGATAGATATCTTGATAGCTAAGATAGGTAGATATCTAGATAGTTATATAAATAGATAGATAGTTACTAGATAGTTAGATAGATAGTTAAATAGATACATAGATAGTTAGATAGATACATAGGTAAATAGATACCTAGATAGTTAGAGATAAATAGATAGATACTATATAGATATTAGATGGATAGGTAAATAGTTTGATAGATAGGTAGGTAGATGGATAGATAGCTAGATATTAGATAGATAGATAGGTACATAGATAAATAGATATTAGATACATAGATAGATGGATAAGATATAGATTGATAGATAGATAGGCACATAGCTAGATAGATAGTTAGATATCTAGATCTAGATATATATATATGTATAGGTAAGGTAAGGTATATATGTATAGGTAAGGTAAGATACATAAGGTATGTGTATATGTGTATATATGAAGATATATAGGTATATGCCTATACGTATTAGATATCTATATTTTAGCCTAGATTATAGCTAGACATATATGTTTATGCATAGTTAGTTAGCTAGAGGGATAGTCGGGTACCTTGAGATACCGAGGTATCTCAATACCTTGAGATATCCAAGGTATTGAGTTTCGAGCGGGGTATTTGAGCAATAGCCTAGGAATTGTATTGGAGTAATTTTTATATGCTTATGTGTATATATTTACGCGTGCTAGCATAGGTTTTAGAGGGTATAGGCGGGGTGCGTAGCCTAGGTTGAGGTATCGAATACCGAGGGTATCCCGGTATCTCAAGGAGGCGAGTTTGTGAGTTTTCTAGCTTAATGACCTCGGTTTGACCTAGAATTTCAGGAGCAGCCTAGTTTGACCTAGACTTGACCGTAGTTGACTCGGTTAACCGCCAAAGTCAACTTTTGACCTAGTTTTGACCCAGAGTTGACTTTTTGGACCCAGAGTTGACTTTTTGACCCAGATTTCACCGGTTTGGCCCGTTTGACCTAGAACGACCCTAGAAGCCTATTTTTAGTTATTTTATATCTGTTTAACTCATTAGAACCATGTTTAACCTTGCTTTTCATATTAGGTCCTTGCGGCACCGGTTCGGATCGCCAGTTGCTCAGGACGTCAGGCGAGTACATTCTCTGATAGTTTTTATTATCTAATAATTATTATGATTCAGCTTATAGTATAGTATCATCTGATTATTCTGGCACAACACGGGACACTGACTGATATTTCTGGATTCATTTACTTGCGACACGTACATTTCATGTTTCTGGCCCCTATTCTGGCATCACTACAAGCATCACTACAGGCATCATTCATGTTCAGGCTGGACTCATCTTGATTTACGTGTCGGGTCTTGGATTCACTTGTATTAGTCGGGGCGGAGAAATACTCGAGTAGACATGTAAACATTCCCATCTGAAATCATCAGGAATCACTCCCTCTGGTCTAATCTGGAATGATAGCAGCCGCGCACCCAGTGCACGGTGAGCCGTACTTACCCCTAGCCGTTTACATGTCGAAATAAGTATTTCAAAGACACCGAGTTCATTCTTTATAGTCTGGACTCACTTGCATTCTTGTTGGTCTCACTTACATGTTTCTGGACTTGACTCACTACATATATTTTATGCTGGACTCACTACACGTTCTTGTGCACAGACTTACTCTTAGTTTAGATTTCTTGTATCTCACAGTTATTACTATCTTGCTCTGATATTCATGCATCTTTACCTTTATGCACCAGTGATACATGTATATTTTCTTGTTTCATACTTGCTTCACTCTTCTTGCTACTTGCTATAACTGTTTTATAGTTTTTATCATTTAAATGGAACTGCTGTTAGAGGTATACTTGCTCCAGTCCTGACTGGACATATTTTTTAGAGTATCCGGAGGAGTGGTGTCCGACGTTTTATGGACCTGAGCCTGTCGATGGTGCAGACAGTTACCCTCTAGTTTAGGAGTAATTTCCGGGTTGGTAGCCGGGATCACTAGGATCTTGTTGTTGTTTTTATTAGCTTTTAGCACCGGATTTGTCTTCGGTTTTTTATTGAGACCTTGTATTGTATATTATTTTGGATGTTGTATTATTATTATTGATGTTGTGGTTGTTGTAGTAGTTGTTGTTGGTTAGACTTTATAGTTGTTAGTCTTCTTGCTATCATATCGTGCTTAGATTCGTGATTGAGTACTTGAGATTATCATTATGATATTGCTCCTCCGTTTGGAGTTGAGATCTTGACATGTTTATATATTGATTGCGTGGTTGCCCTCCTTTTGGAGAGGTCATGACAAATTTTTTTGTGAGTTATCTAGATAGTTGACCTAGACAGCGTTCTACCGCCGATGCTGCGGCGTAGGCTGGACGTACCCAAGACTCATGCCCAATTTTTCGGGTGCGGGTCGTGACAAAAGTCAACGTTTGACCTAGTTTTGACCTAGAGTTGACTTTTTGGACCCCATGTTGACTTTTTGGCCCAAATTTTATCGGTTTGACCCGTTCGACCTAGAATATCCCTAGAAGCCTATTTTTAATTATTTTATATTAGTTTAAATCCATAGAACCCTGTTTAATCTTACTTTTTGCAATAGGTTCATGCGACACCGGTCCGGATCTCGATCCTCATCAGTTGCTCGGGACATCAGGCGAGTACCTACCTCTGATAGTTTCCATTTCATGATAGCGTTTATATCACATGTTCTAGAACTATGATACTTGATTCTGACACATTGTTACACGAGCTGGTACTAGTAGATCCCGTCATGAGATGCTATCCACCTTACCGTGTTCAGCGGGTACTCTATCACGTGTATTTCATCATGTGCTTCGGGTATTGATTCTCATGTGCTATCATGTGCTTCTTGTGCTCTCGCCTTCGTGTGCGCGAGCTATTATCATGTACGTAGCGTGTTGTGGTTGGATCCAAGAGTATTAGTGGGGGAGGGGAGTAGGAGTTGGTTATGTGATCAAAGCCAAACAGTATTCATGTGTATGTCGGTTATGCAACTCACGCATAAGGGAGTTATCGTAGTGTTTTTCATGTGCAACCTAAGCCGATCACATAACGAACTTGTGCTCAAGGCACTTAGCTAGTATTCATGTTTTCTCACCTGCAGTTATTTTTCCACTACTTGTATTGTTCTCCAGTTTACTTGCAGCTACTTATTCTGCTCCAGCATGTATTTATTTTCTGTGCATCTTGTATACTTTTCTATTGCTCGTCATATACACCTTACCATGTATTTGGAGTTGCTTTCAGAGTTATGTACTTCGCTCTAGTCCTGACTGGGCATATTTTTTCCAGAGGATCCTGAGAATTTTTGTCCGACATTCTACGGGCCGGGTGTCGACGAGTGTTGCGACACCGAGACTGAGGAGGAGCCCTGCGAGGAGACGCCGTTAGCGCCCTAGTTAGCTAGGTGGGTTTCCTGGGTTGTTCCCAGTTGCTTTTTTGGATGATTATACTTATTCTTTTGTTGCCTGTGAGATATTGTAGGCTATTATAGACTTGGACTGTATTTTGGATATTGTCTTGCTCTCCTTGGTTCTGGTTTCCTTTTGCTATCATATCGTGCTTTTACTCTTCCCCTAGATTATTGTGATTGAGTATTTATATATATATTGCGTGGTTGCCCTCCTTTTGGAGAGGATTATTCATATATATTGCGTGGTTGCCCTCCTTTTTGGAGAGGATATTGACAGATTTTTTGTGAGTTATAAATAGATTTGTTTGACCTAGAACGAACCTTACAGCGTTCCACCGCCGATTCTGCGGCGTAGGCTGGACGTACCCACGACTCATGCCCAATTTTTTGGGTGCGGGTCTTGACAGAATTCTTAATTGAATTGACACCAGGAGCAGCACCCATAGCATCACATGTTTACAGATTGGCGAAGAAGGAGATGGATGAACTAAAGAAACAATTAAAGGAACTAGAAGATAAAGGTTTCATCCGACCAAGTGCATCACCCTGGGGAGCACCAGTGTTGTTTATACCAAAGAAGGATGGGTCAGTGCGTATGTGCATTGACTATAGAGCCTTGAATGCAGTGACAGTGAAGAATAAATATCCACTACCACATATTGATGACTTATTTGATCAACTCGGTGGAGCCAAGGTGTTCTCAAAGATAGATTTGAGATCAGGATATCACCAGGTGAAGGTACGAAAGGAGGACATCCCGAAGACCGCATTTCGAACAAGATATGGGCATTATGAGTTTCTGGTCATGCCATTTGGATTGACCAACGCTCCAGCCATTTTTATGGACTTAATGAATCGAGTATTCCATCAGTATTTGGACCAGTTCGTGGTCGTCTTTATAGATGATATACTTGTCTATTCAAAAAACCACGAGGAGCACGAGAAGCACCTACGAATTGTTCTAGAGACCTTGAGAAGAGAGCAGTTATATGCAAAGCTCAATAAATATAAGTTCTTCTTAGACAAAGTCTCATTTCTTGGGCATGTCATTACAGGAGATGGTATTTCTGTTGATCCAGAAAAGATATCGGCAGTCTAGACATGGCCTGTTCCTAACTCAGCAGCAGAGGTGAGAAGTTTCCTTGGACTTGCGGGATATTACCGACGGTTCGTAGAAAATTTCTCAAAGATAGCAACACCTATGACTCGGTTGACTTGCAAGGATCAAAAGTTCATATGGACCAACGAATGTCAAGCCGCTTTCAAGGAATTGAAGAAGCGACTGACTACAACACCATTATTGACTATTCCATCATGATCAGGAGGCTATGTGATCTACAGTGACGCATCAGGGAAAGGCCTGGGATGCGTATTGATGCAGCATGGCAAGGTGATTGCATATGCATCTAGGCAGTTACGAGTACATGAGAAGAATTATCCAACTAATGACTTGGAACTTGCAGTAGTTGTATTTGCTCTGAAGTTATGAGACATTACTTATATGGGGAACGAGTGAAAATATATACCGACCACAAAAGCCTCAAATATGTCTTCACACGGAAGGAGTTAAATATGAGGCAACGTCGATGGCTCGAGTTGATGAAAGATTTTGAGATAGAGCTACATTATCATCCAGGCAAGGCTAACGTCGTAGCAGACGCATTAAGCCGAAAACTAGCAACTTATTTCCTAACAACACAGAGGGAGTTATTAAAGGACTTGCAAAGTCTTGACATTGAAGTGATATTACCCGGAGCAGACGGGATACTAACCAATTTACAAGTACAATCATCACTAGTAGAAAGAATCAAGGCAACATTGCCTACAGACGCCAGATTCAGAAGATTAAAGGAAAGAACAGAGGCCGGAGAGCAGACCAGATTGCGTATTCATGATAACGGGACATTACGATGTGGTAATCGTCTTTATGTTCCAAATGGAGAAATTCGACAGGAGCTGATGACAGAAGATCATAGTTCAATATATTCTATTCATCCTGGAGGAACCAAGATGTATCAGGATTTACGACAGCACTTCTGGTGGCATGGAATGAAAAGAGAGATAGCTCGCTTTGTAGCTAAATGTTTGGTATGTTAGCAAGTAAAGACGGAGCACCAAAGAATAGCAGGATTATTGCAACCACTCCCGATTCCAGAATGGAAGTGGGAGCACATCACTATGGACTTTGTCACGGATTTTCCCAAAAGTCCAAGTGGAAGAGATGCAGTATGGGTAATAGTGGACCGACTCACCAAGTCAGCCCATTTCTTGCCTTTTAGAGTTGGCCAATCTACAGAAGCTTTGGCTGACTTATATATGAGGCAGATCGTGAGACTGCACGACATACCAGTAAGTATTGTATCAGACAGGGATTCACGCTTTACATCACACTTTTGGAGGAGCATGCAAGAGAGCCTTGGAACTCGTCTAAAGTTTAGTACATCTTATCACCCGCAAACAGATGGGCAATCAGAGCGTACTATTCAGACATTGGAGGATATGTTAAGGGCTTGTATGTTAAACTTTGGAGGATCCTGGAAGGACCATCTACATCTTGTGGAATTTTCTTACAACAATAGCTATCAGGCAAGCATCCAGATGGCTCCGTTTGAAGCATTGTATGGAAGAAAGTGTAGATCTCCTGTATATTGGAGTGACATGGGAGAACGTCAGATTCTGGGACCAGAATTAGTAGTCAACACTGTTAAGACAATTAAAAAGATACAAGGACACCTGCGAGCAGCACAAGACAGGCAGAAGCAGTGGGCAGACCTTCACCGTCGACCCTTGGAGTTCAAAGAAGGCGATCATGTTTTCCTAAGAATATCACCTACCAGAGGCACTATTCACTTGAGGGAGTACATGACGTATTTCATGTGTCGCAGCTCAGGCGATATGTGGCAGATAGCAGTCATGTTCTCGATCATTCGAAAATCACCATTGGGCCAAGCTTGTCATATCAAGAGCAACCTGTGGGAATCCTTGATCGTCGAGAGAGTATTGAGAAACCAGTCTATTTTCTTGGTCCGTGTGGCATGGAAGCATGGCTCGCCAGGAGAATCTACTTGGGAACGCGAGGATGACATGCGTGAACGTTTTCCAAACCTATTCACAGACCAAGGTATAAATTTACTTTGATTAATTATATCTTACACCATTCTTGACTTTCTACAGTGACTTAGTTTTAATTTCGAGGACGAAATTTTTATAAGTTGGATAGAATGTAAGATCCCTAATCCTGAAAACCCTATTTTTATTTATTTATTAAAAATATCTATTAATTTTACATCTAGAGGATTTTATGGAACCATTATAAATTTTTCTAAATTATTTCATGTAGGAGACCCTTTAGACAGTTGCCAGTTTTAACCATGTGCACCCCTATAATTTTCAGAATTTTCTATGTATAAATATGTATATATATATAAATATTATTAATAAGAAAAAGGAATGAGAGAAATAGAAAATAGAAGTTCCTATTTATGCTAACCCGAACCCGCGTATACTACTTCCCTGCGTAAAATCCACAATAGCAGCAACAGCCGCGTAAACTTTGCCTCTCTTCTCCGCGCGTAAATATAATAGCAGCAGTAGCAAACCTACGCGTATAACTCATACGCGTAAACTCTTTCTTTCACTGCGCGTAAACCCAACCCGCCTAATTCTTTTCTTTACGCGTAATACCAACTCTTGCGTAATATCCTTCACCACTTAATATTCCTTCACCACGCGTAAAACCACACCCTTTAGAAAATATCAGCAACAGAAGCAAAACTCAACTTTGCTTTGCTTTCCTGACCTTCACGTGTAAGTTTCTCATTGCACCACTCCTTAACACTATTACTAAATAACCCTCAACCGAAACCAAAACCAATGGAAAGAAAGCAACAGCAGTAGTAGTTTTAGTTTCTTAACCACTAAGTTTCCTCCACCGCCTCTTATTCTCTATATATATCCATGCAATGCACCCAAGCCATAAAACCTCACTTCTTCAACTAAAAACACTGTTGGACGTGCACTACCCAGAACTTTTGCTCGGCAAGTATACCTTGCCACTGTACTATTATTTACATTTCAATTAAAGCATGATCCTGTTTTATTTAGTTATTTGCATTGGACCTTGTTTATGAGACTACCCCAGTATTATGAAGCATTAATTGGTCCATTGGCCGGGACACAGTTGTTACACGGATTGTGAGTCTCATATAGATCACGGACTGCGTGACAGGTCTGGCCTCCTGTGCGTATGAGCTGTGCGTTAGGAATAACTGCTGATAGAAACTTTGTATGCTAGTAGACCTGGCGGTTATTTAGAGGTTTTATCATGTCATGGATGTGGCATGCTTAGAGCATGGGATGGGGAGAACAACAAGTAAGGCATTTGGGCTCCTTTGTACTTTCCTTATATGTAACCCGTACGCTCCACTGGAGATACGCGAGATAACCCCTATACTACCTGGCGGCCTCTGTCGTTCAAAAGACGACATGCTTTGTAGGCCTCTGATTCTCCGAGAAAATTATGTCAATCCCATTTATGGCCAGATAGCCCACAGGTTGGAAAATTGTTCTCAAACTGCATTCACATAGACGGTTAGGTGACCCAGTGGTTGTTTATATTTCAGTACTTATTGGCATGTTTATATGTATCTTGTTACGTCCCACTGAGGACCTGATCCCTTTCCAGATATGGACGAGCAAGAGTACCCACAGGAGTACGGACCTGGACCTGACTCTACGTACCTGACTGAGGAGGCCTTACCCTCAGAGTACTTGTGATTTTATTACCGCTGTTTAGATATGTTGCTACTTCAGTATAGTCATTTTGTAGTTGATTTGTTTCCACCTGACTATCAGACTTGATACTCATTTTTGGATATTCAGTAGTATTCAGCCCTATATTACTATTGATTAATTGTGCTGTGGATGAGATACAGATTGTGTATGACTTGTTGTGACAGTATATTACCACTGGTGGATTGGATATTCATGTACAGTGTACGTATGTATATGTTTTCCATATATTGGAGTTCGTATACATACGGCTGGGCGTGTTACGTATTCCTAGTCCTACGTATTTTGGGACTGGGACGTGACAATAACCAAACGTACCCCGAAGGACACGAGCAAGTCTAAAATAATAAATATGAACAATACGAAGAGTTACATGATAACCAAATATTTGAATACAGTTGATATTATATTACATGGTTTGATTACATGTTCCAGCCAAACATTATAATGTAATTGTAATTCTTACAAATTTTCTAAAAAACTTTTTTAACTTTTTTTACTTGTTTTAATTTTTTTTATTTTTAATAATAATTTCTAAGATGTTTTAAAAAATATATATGTTTTTAGATTGTTTTATTTTTTTGCAAGTTAAAAAAATGCTATAATTATTTTTAAAAAAATAATCATATTACAAACTCAATTACATTACTTGATAACCAAATATTTGAATACAATTGATATTATATTACATGGTTTGATTCCATGTTCCAACCAAACATTATAATGTAATTGTAATTCTTCCAAATTTTCTAAAAAACTTTTTTTTTTACTTGTTTTAAAATTTTCTTTATATTTTTAATAATAATTTCTAAGATGTTTAAAAAAAAATTAATATACATGTTTTTAGATTGTTTTCTTTTTTTGCAAGTTAAAAAAATGCTATAATTATTTTTGAAAAAAATAATCATAGTGCAAACTCAATTACATTACATGATAACCAAATATTTGAATACAATTGATATTATATTATATAGTTTGATTACATGTTCCAACCAAACATTATAAAGTATTTGTAATTCAATAATATTACAAACTCAAGATAACATTACGATTATAACTAAATCATAAAGAACCAAACGCAACCTTATTCTGGATGGCTTCTCACAGAGCAGACACTTATTCTGGATGGGCTTTCCATCCTCAAGTGATTCCGAGCCATAAACCTAACTCAAGTATCTCAAGACCTGAGTTTTAAGATTTTAAGAAAGGTATTGGCTATTAAGATTAAGATCATATATTAAAAGACAACTAATGCAAGGTTAAGAAAATCACACATTTGCGATGATCAAGGGTCAGCATCCAGTTGTAGCAGGCATTGAATCTACCTGAAACATCAACTATTAGCTGTCTCCAAAATTTTGCATCATATAGAACACTATGATATTATAATGGCCCATTCTTTATCACATTCAGGTGACAAACAACAAAGACTCCAGTTTCATTTGAGCCTGACCACATTAGACAGTTTTGAAACAGCTAATTTCTTGATTGAAGATTATCAAGAAAGCAGGACCTAAACTGTCAAGTATAGAGCTTATTCAAAAGAGAAAATTGGCTATATGGCATTCACATCCAAACCTAGAAGACTCCAGCTGAACCTCAAGGTCAGAGAGCAGTCAAGAGGTTGCACCATAAACATGGATTCTCTCCTCGATATGGAGACTGCAGCAGGGGCAAGTAGTCTTTCCCCTCCTTTCATGATCCTCATTGCAACTTGTGCACATAACCTGATGGGCACAGGGCAGGAAAACCACGGAGACCTCATCCTTCATGCACAACACACACTCCCTGTTGCGATTTGCCGTCTGAGATGAGTCCTTGGGTTTATTAAACCCTTGACCCAAGTTTACGTTGGTTTCTTTGGCAGGCTTTGAGATCTCTGAATCACCTGTGCTCAAAGTTGTGTTTGGGGATGAAGTAGGAGGCAGGGTTGGGCCTGCGGAAGCTCTGAGACGTAAGAGCTCTTCTTCAAGCCTATGCATGTCATCCTTGTGGCGCTGAAAGTCTATTTCAACCTTTCTCCGCAACGCCTCGTGCTTTCTCTTAATACTAGCATCTGCTGCTTCCTTGGCTCTGCGTTCCTCCTCCACCAGTTGGATGGCTTGTTCTTTGGCCTTTGTTTCTTGTCTCCATTTTACCTGCAAAATCCACAAAGGCCGCAAGTGAGAGAAGAACAAAAATCTTTTGAAGCCTGAGCTAATATGTACCAATATCACATGAAAACATGTGTTCTCAAAATTTACACTCGTATTCCTCAAAACAATATGAAGTATCTTAAAGACAAGGCATACATTTTAAAATAAGAGATGGCAGAATTCAACTTGTGAAGGTTTTGAAAAGCAGTGATATAATAGTTGAGATTAGTGTCTGATTCAGTTGTCTTTGATTGATTTGTATAAAGACGCTACATATTCAAACCTATGAGCAACTCATCCTCATTATAATTTGATGTGCAAGTATATTAGTTATAAGTGCCCTACTTTAGTAACAAAATTTTCATATTTGAAGTTTGAAGAGCTCAATGCTACAATCAAAATCAATAGCAAGAAGAAAGCTATACAACTAATATAGATTGCAAGCTAAACGACTATCAAGGTTTCTAAACGTGAACAAACAACATCGAGGTTAAAAGAGTTTTATGGTGTTAGAACTAGTATTGCAAGGGAAAAGGAGTGTGAACAGCTCAAATTTTGTGATCTTTTGTGATGTCATATGAACCAAGGTTGGTTGCATTTGTTTGCTCTTTGCTCCTCCTTGGTCAAAATAGAAGTCATGTTCAAACCCCACAATGTGCCAACTATAATGCAAATGTAATCAGACTTGCCTCAATGCAATAATTAGAATCAAAGCCTGGAAAATTCACAGAAACTCGCCATAACAAGCTCTATATTACAACTTCACTGTCCATGAAGTTTTGACAGAAAAGGTTACACTAGCTTCACAAAATATTGGCTATGCAGCAAACTTGTTGACCATGGTCAGAGTATATGACAAGAAGGTACCAAAGTGATTTGGTCCCGTATACCTTTGGTTACAGCTGCTTTTAATTTTGTCCAAAAATGTTGACATACTAGGGAATCAGGGTAGTATTTAATTCAACATATATCTAATTTATTTTATTTTTTGCATTGGGGTCATGGATTGAAGCCATGGCCTCCTCAGTAACCCACACCAGCCCCAACGGCTAGGCCACCCCCTCGTGGCTTTGAACATATATCCAGTTATGTTATAGTTATAAAGCAGTGTATCTCTATTACATTAAAACAGGTAGTAAAACCAAGCACATTCACTTTTATCCAAAAATGAACAGTTCACACATTGTGTCAGACACGAATCAGACACTACAGAACACTCCAAATACACTAGCAAAATTAGGTACAGTTTCTGACATGAGCATTTATATACCTATCAATTTATCATACATCAATTGCTAGTAACATATAAATTCTACTTTTACAATGGTCTATAGTATTCTACTACCAATTTCAAAACTTAATTTTTTATATTCTACCTTTCTCCTTAAATTTTAAAGTCAAAAGCAATATTGAGATTTAGCAGCTATTTATTCTTTTACTTATTTCTAACAAAAAAATTCATACAGGGAGAAGAAATATGAGATATTTGCAGAAAAGAGGAGAAATTTGAGGTATTTACAGAGAGGAAACGCATTGGTATTGGCGTTCTAGGGTGGGGCGCCAACTCCAATGGCGCCCCATAGGAAAGAGGGAGTGGGGCGCCAAGTCGCCAACTCCACTGGCACCATGTTCATTTCCACCGGGATTCGAACACCCCCCACTTGGATCTTATGTCTCCACTTGAGCTTATATATATTTGGAAGAGGTAATTATTCATGTTCGCTTTCACCGGGATTCGAACACCGTCCACTCGGGTCTTATATCTCCCCTTGAGCTACCAAGTCTTGACTATATATATATATATATATATATATATATATATATATACACCATTATTTTTTTAAAAGAGAGAATAATTTTAACTAAATACCAAAAGAGAGTAATTAATCAGAGCATATCTACCACCAATTGAAGATAATAATACGCAGATAATCATTGATTGCAAACAATCTGACCATTTTGATTACATGAAAAATTCATGATTTTTTTACCTGCTGGAGATTTCTTCTGGTAAAAGAGGAAACTCATATTCGCCAAATCTCGATCGAAATCGCCTAAGAAAATCCAAAAAAAAAAAAAAAAAACTTTTGTAGGTCAAGTTGGATTTAAACTAAACGGATCAAGTTGAATTTGGTGTTTTATCAGTCTTTCCTATTAGTCTAAAACTGCAATATTCTAAATCTTATCTGATCTGGAATAGAGAATAAAAACAAATAAGTTGAAAACTTTACTTTCTATCGAACAATAAAACTAGTCAGAAAGCTAAATTGTGAGTGAGAGAGTTTTCTTTTTCAAATTTCTTAGGCAATTTCTATCGAGATTTAGCCAATATGACTTTAATCTTCGGCCAAAAGAAATCCCCAGCAGGTAAAAAAAAATTTCAGAACACAAATATGACACAATTTCAGGAGATTCTTAAAAGAAAAAATATATATCAACATTTCTCTCTTTCACACAAAAAGCATAATTCTTCAAATAAATAAAATAAATAAATAAATACCAATTGTGGGGCGCCACTGGAGTTGGCGCCCCACTCTCTTTCCTAGGGGGCGCCAACTCTAATGCCGCCCCACTCCCTCGCCATTGGAGTTGGTGCCCTACCCTAGAGCGTCAATAGCGATGTTGTTTCATCCCTCTCTGTAAATACCCCTCAAACTTCTCCTCTTTGCTGCAAATACCACATATTTCCTCCCCATGTATGAAATTTTCTGTATTTCTAATGGCGTTGTAGAGAGCTTTAAACTACTAAATCAAAATTGTGCGCCAAGAGCCAACCTTCTAGAAAATCAAGCCCGTAACAGAGGCAATCATGACTCGTATCTTCTGCTTCCATTTGTGAAAAGTTTATCCTCAAAGAGCTAATTAAAAGTTGTAATCTCCAAAAGCACTAACTCATGCTATCATGCAATGTGAAGTTCACCTCTATCATAAAGATCACTAGAACTTCATTAGCAAGGCCTCACATCTCTTTTAAGTTTTCAAATAAGAAGCTTAACTCTATACCAGACCTTTGATGCTTTCAATTCTATAAGGCTAATTTACAAACTATTTGTTTCTGCATTATTTGGGGGGCAACAGTAGCTAAGGCAAGCTCATAGAATCTGTCATTAGATTGAGGTGGCTATCAAGATAGATCTAAGAAAAGTAGGGGAAAGGGTAATCATAACATGTGGAGGGAATTCAAGGAATAACATGGATTGCTATGACCCAACAAGTTGGTCTGGGTTGCTAACCTATAGAAAATTGACCATAAAAAGTACTGTATCAATATTTCACTGCCATGAAGTTCATCAGACAAGGTTCACAAAATGACTATTTTGGCTACGTAGCAAACTTGTTGACCATTGTCAGAGTATATGCCAAGAGGGTACTGTAACCTGATTTGTTCCTGTATAAATCTTTGGTTACAGATTCTCTTTATTTTCTTCAAAATTGAAACATATTATGTGTTGGAGAATCTCGTGATTCTCTCTCCTCTTGTTATTAGTCATTATTAGAGAAGATTTTTTGTTTTCATTTAGTTTTCTTTTTTCTTAAGGTTCTCCTTGATTCAAGGATGAACATTGCCTGTATTTCTTCTATTTAAACCAACCTTGGAGCTGAAGAATAATATATGAAGCATTCACCACTTATTTTCTAATATGGTATCAGTGCCAAGTTTCCTAACCTAGGGTTTGTAAGGTTTTTTTCCTAAACCCGTTTTTCCAACTCGATTAGGCTCTCAATGGCCGATTCCAATATATGGCTGCAAGCTCTCACCGGCTCAACAAACAACGACCGTCTCCGATTGGCCGTTGGCCATCGGGCCACGGCCAGTACCGCCGCCAGCATCCCGACCAGTGCCACTGGCGGAGGCACTGGTCGGGATGCTGGCGGCGGTACTGGCCGTGGCGATGGCAAGGCAATGGAGACGGAAGTTCTTTCGGAGACAGCGACTTCAACACAGGTTTCAATTATCAGGAGGGATCCTCAAACTCCCTCAAGGTCAATGTACCTAAGATGAATGGGAAAAATTATAATGAATGGGCCCAAACCGTTCGTTTGGTATTGGAAGGCAAAAGAAAGCTTGATTTTTTTACAGGAGCAATAGCAGAACCAGCAATAGAAGACCTTTTTTTTTTCAAACAATGTGTCTGAAAACTCCTTGATTATTACCTGGTTAGTGAGCTTTTGGAAACCGCAATAGGCAAACCGTACATGTTTTTATCTTCTGCAAAAGCAGTGTCGGAAGCTGTCAAAGAAACATACTCTGATATCCAAAACTCCTTCCAGATCTTTGGCTTAAAGTCAAAGTTGTGGCATGCTAAACAAGAAGACATGGATGTAACTACTTATTATAATGAGATGTTGACTCTGTGGCAAGAGTCAGATCTCTGTTATGATGACAGTTGGAGGTGTGCAGAAGATAGTATTTTGTTCCTCAAGAGGCAAGAGAATGATCGTGTCTTTATATTTCTTGTTGGGTTGAATAAAGACCTTGATTAAGTATGAGGCCGAATTTTGGGGAAGATACCACTGCCAACTCTTCGTGAAACTTTTTCAGAAATAAGAAGGGAGGAGGCACGGCAAGGAACCATGATGGATAAGGCACCTCAAAGTTCAGAATCCGAAGGCTCAGCTCTGGCCACTAGGAACTTCAACGAATGTAAGAAGTCGGACAAACCTTGATGTGATCACTGCAAACGCGCATGACATATGCGTGAAACATGTTGGAAGCTCCATGACAAACCTATGAACTGGAAGAAGAAATGTGGTAATGAGGGTCGTGCATTCCAGGCTAGTCATTCAGATCAAGGGCAACAATCTTCTTCAGCTCAACTTTCACTCATGACGGAACAACTAGACAAACTGTTCAAACTTCTCGAATCCCAAACTCCTTCTTGCTCTATAGGACAAAAAGGTAATTTTGTTCTTCTTAGTATCAGTCCCAACCACACTTGGATAGTAGATTCAGGTGCAACCGATCACATGACAAGTGAATCTACTATGTTTTCTTCATATAGTCCCTGTGCAGGGAATCAAAAAATAAAAGTCGCAGATGGCTCTTTTCAGCCATTGCAGATAAAGGTTCAGTTGTGTTGTCTCCGATGTTGACTCTTAAAGATGTCCTTCATGTTCCAAACCTATCTTGTAGCCTAGTGTCTGTCAGTAAATTAGCCCAAGAAAAAATTGTCAAACTAACTTTTTTCGTTCTTATTGTGTCTTTTAGGATTTGAACTCGGGGAAGATAATTGCAGTGCTAAGGAGAATGGAGGACTCTACTACTTCGACATTGGACCTAAATCACAACTACCTTCCAAACCGATAAGTTCCTGCTTTGAGTCTTTTTTTTGTTTCGAATAATGATGACAACATTATATTATGGTATTTACGATTATGTCATCCTAGTTTTCGTTATTTAAAACACTTGTTTTCTAAGTTATTTCGTAATAAAGATTTGTCTTTGTTTAAATGTGAAGCATGTGAATTTGCAAAACATCATCGTTCTCATTTTCCAATACAGCTTTATAAACCATCAAAACATTTTTCTAGTATTCACAGTGATGTTTGGGGCCCTAACCGTACAAATACACTTTCTCACATAAAATGGTTTATCACATTTATAAATGACCATTCAAGAGTATGTTGGGTGTACTTATTAAATAAGAAATCCGATGTTTGTCAGGCTGTAAAGGACTTTTTTAAAATGATGCAAAATCAATTTCAGACAACTATTCAAGTCTTTAGAAGTGACAATGGCGGGGAATACTTTAACACAATTTTGGGTGATTTTTTTTCAAAATGGAATTGTGCATCAAAGCTCTATGTCCTAATACTCCCCAACAAAATGGAGTTGTAGAAAGTAAAAAATAGACACTTATTGAAGGTGTCTAGAGTTTTACTCTTCTCAAATAAAGTACCAAATTATTTGTGAGGTGAAGCAATTTTAACTGCTGCATATTTAATTAACATAATGCCCTCCAAAGTCCTCAATTTTCAAACTCCAATTCATATTTTTAAAGAATGTTTTCCTGTTACTCGTTTTTCAACTGATTTGACATTAAAAAATTTTGGTTGCACATTATTTGTTCATGAACATAAGAATATTGGCAAACTCGAACCACGCGCTATAAAATGTGTTTTTATAGGGTACTCTCCAACCCAGAAGGGTTATAAATGTTTTGATCTAAAAAACAAGAATGTTTGTCACTATGGATGCCACATTCTTTGAAAACAAACCCTTTTTTGATGATACTCATCTTCACGGGAAAAACTTAAAGGAAGACTCGTTTCAAACTGAGAACATAAGTTTTTTAAATAACTTGCCCATGCCTATATCACAAAATTCTAAGACTTGTACTTCTGCACCAATAGAAAATTGCCATGATTTATTATCCGAACCTACTCCTGCTATGAGTAAGGAACTCGATGAATCCGAGCCTACACTTTCTCATAAAAAAAACAATGAGAATCTTGAAGATGATAATAATGATAAACTAATTGAAATGCCACAAAATGATGAGTCATCTAAAGAGAACAAGTTCGAAATAGGAAACAAGACTTGGAAAGGAAATGTGTTTGTGAGGAATAACCATAAAGAAGGGGATGTGTCCACATCTCAACACTGCCATGAATCTGAACCGGGGAATAATCAACCTCCTAAGAAAAGAAAAGGTAAATCTCTCTGTTTCTGAGAGTCTATCAGGTATCCTGATATAGATGATCCCATAGCTGTTAGAAAACATGTTAGATCTTGCCCTAAATACCCTATGTCCGATTTTATATCATATTCAAACTTGTCTTCATCTTTTTCTGCCTTCACCTCCCAATTGTCTAGTGTAGAGATTCCAAAGAATGTACATGATGCTCTAGAAGTTCCAAAGTGGAGGGCAGCTGTATTTGAGGAGATGAAAGCTCTTGAAAAGAACAAAATTTGGAGAGTCATGACACTACGAGTAAGAAGACCGTGGGATGTAAGTGGGTGTTTACTGTAAAGTACAATTCAGATGGGTCAGTTGAAAGGTATAAAGCTCACTTGGTGGCTAAGAATTTCACTCAAACCTATGGCATAGATTACTCAGAGACATTTGCTACTGTTGCAAAATTGAACACTGTCAGAATACTTTTATCTCTTGCGGCTAACCTGGATTGGCCTCTACATCAGTTGGATGTTAAAAATACCTTCCTCAATGGTGATCTAGAAGAAGTATACATGGATAGTCCTCCTGGTTTTGAAGACAAATTCGGATCAAAGATATGCAAGTTGAAGAAGTCTCTTTATGGCTTAAAGCAATCTCCAAGAGCTTGATTTGAAAGATTTACTCAGTCTATGAAGAACCAATGGTACACTCAAGGACAAGCTGATCACACTTTATTCACCAAATTCTCCTCTGATGGAAAATTTGCTGCATTGATTGTTTATGTAGATGATATTGTCCTCACTGGAGATAATACAGTTGAAATGAGAAGAGTAAAAGAGATACTTGCTACAGACTTTGAAATCAAGGACTTAGGATCCTTGAGATACTTTCTTGGTATGGAGGTTGCTCGATCGAAGAAATGAATTGTGGTTTCACAGCAGAAATACATTCTCGATCTGCGAGAAACATGAATGAGTAGTTGTCGACCAGCCGACACCCTCATGGATTCTAGTGCAAAACTTTAGGGAGAAGAAAATGTTACTGTTGACACCGGAAGATATCAGAGGTTGGTGGATAAGCTAATTTACTTGTCTCACACTAGACCTGAGATCGCCTTCTCAGTCAGTTTATGCATTCTTCTTATGAGGAACATCTTGAGGCAGTTTATAGGATACTGAGATACTTGAAGGCCAATTCCGAAAATGGTTTATTTTTTTAAGAAGACTAGTGAAAGGAATGTGTCTATCTTCACTGATACAGATTGGGCAGGTTCAGTCACAGACAGAAGATCAATCTTTGGATATTATACCTATGTATGGGGTAATCTTGTGACATGGAGAAGCAAAAAACAAGGAGTTGTAGCAAGAAGCAGTGCAGAAGCCGAGTTTAGAGCTATGGCTTAGGATATTTGTGAAGGACTATGGATTCAAAGAGTCCTGGAGGAACTTAAGATAAAAATTGAGCTTCCATTAAAGTAATATTCTGACAGTAAAGCTGCCATAAGCATAGCCCACAACCCGGTTCGGCATGATAGAACCAAACATATTGAGATTGATCGTCACTTCATAAAAGAGAAATTAGATGCTCGAATCATGTCTACCATTTGTGACCTCTAGTCAGCAAACTGCGGACATCTTAACCAAAAGCTTGGCAAGACCCGTCTTTTGAGCATTTAGTAAGCAAGTTGGGCATGATAGATATCTATGCACCAACTTGAGGGGGAGTGTTGGAGAATCCCGTGATTCTCTCTCCTCTTGTTATTAGTCATTATTAGAGAAGATTTTTTGTTTTCATTTAGTTTTCTTTCCCCTTAAGGTTCTCCTTGATTTAAGGATGGACATTGATTGTATTTCTTCTATTTAAATCAACCATGGGGCTGAAGAATAATATATGAAGCATTCACCAATTATTTTCTAATATTATGGTATCGGAATTTTAATTGAAAATCTACATATAGTTAACACCACATGAACACTCCAAAATACACTAGCACATGTAGGTACAATGTCCAACATGAGCATTTTATCAACCTATCTATCATCTGACAATTGCTAGAGTGAAGTTTGGAGATGGAGAGGAGAAGGAAAAGTAGGAGAAGAGAGAATATGAGAAAGGAGATTGCAAGGGCCTTAAACCCTAGGTTGCATCTCATGTCTATTTATATTGATATGCAATACACCCACAATTACTATTATACCCTCATATGATAAATAACAAAATAAAATAACTCTAACACCCTCCCTCAAGCAGGAGCATATAGATCAGACATGCCCAACTTGTTACATAAATCAGAAAATGGACCACGAGCAAGTGGTTTGGTGAGGATATCACCTAATTGATCCTCTGACCGAACATAAGGAGTGACAATATGTTTCTTCAGCAACAAATCACGAACAAAATGACAATCCACCTCGATATGCTTCGTGCGCTCATGAAACACCGGATTACTTGCGAAAAACATTGCCGACTGATTATCATAATACATCTCCATCGGAATAGGAATCATAATTCCCATTTCATGAAGAAGAGACTGCACCAACATCATCTCAGAAGCTGTATGAGCCATCGCACGGTACTCGGCCTCTGCACTAGAACGAGCCACAACATTCTGCTTCTTACTACGCCACGTGACATGATTGCCACCCACAAACGTAAAATAGCCAAAAGTAGACCTCCTATCACTGCGACTGCCTGCCCAATCAGCATCACTGAACCCAGTCACCGTAAGCAACTGGGAAGGTTTGTACAACAAACCCTTTCCAGGTGCACCCTTCAAGTATCGAAGAATGCGAGAGATAGCCTCCCAATGTGGTTGCCGAGGGGCATGCATAAACTGACTAACTACTCCAACTGCATATGTGATGTCTGGTCGAGTAACAGTAAGATATATATAAGTTTGCCAACCAAACGTCTATAATATCCAACATCCTCAAATAACTCTCCCCTGTCAGCATCAAGCTTGTTATGATAATCCATAGAAGTCTCAACTGGCCGACACTCCAACATCCCAGTCTCGGAGAGCAAGTCTAGAACATACTTGCGTTGTGACAGATACACACCTTTCTTAGATCAAGAACCTCGATTCCAAGAATATATCGAAGAAGACCCAAATCCTTAGTATGAAACTGACGACTAAGGTAGGCCTTCAAGTCCACAATTCCAGCATGATCACTCCCAGATATAATGATATCATCAACATAAACAATCAATACGATAATACCTGCTAAGGAAGAATGGCAAAATACTGAATGATCTGATGTGGTACGCCGAAAGCCATACTGAAGAGAACTGAACTGAACTTGTCAAACCAAGCACGAGGTGACTGTTTCAGTCCATATAATGCTTTCTTCAATCGACATACAAGTCTTTTATTTCCTGCTACAACATATCCCGGTGATTGATCCATATAAACCTCCTCCTGTAAGTCACCATGCAAGAAAGCATTCTTTATGTTCAGCTGATATATAGGCCCTTGGTGATTAACCGCCACTGAAATAAGAATTCGAACTGAATTCAGCCGAGCCACTGGAGAGAAAGTCTCCATATAATCTACGCCATATGTCTGAGTATACCCTTTGGCAACCAACCGTGCCTTGAGGCGCTCAACAGAACCATCAGGGTGATACTTAACAGTGTACACCCATCTACAACCCACTGTTTGTTTTCCAACAGGAAGTGATGTAAGCTCCCAAGTCTGATTGAAACCCGAAGTATCATCTCTGGGAGCAGAAGTGGTGAGACCTGGGACTGCATATTTTCATCATGCACTTGATGTGCATATTCTGGTTTGCCCCACTTGTCCCAACAATAGTCTTCTACATGACCGAGCATTCCACAATAGTTACACTTCCGTGGTTGACCACGGCCACCACCACCACCGCGGCCACCACCACGACCATTGTCTCTACCACCACGGCCTCCTCCTCGACCAAAACTACGACCACCATCTCTACCGCCACGTCCACTACCACGTCCACCACCACGACCAACAATACTAAAAACTAGGACAGAAGAGTCAGTACTCGGCACCACAGAACTCTGTCCCAAAAAGGAACGATTGAGATGGAAGAAAATATCTGCCACCGTAGGTAACTGCTCTCCAGCAAGGATTTGAGCTTTATAAGGTTCGAGCGCAGGATCCAAGCCGGCTAGGATAAGTGAAACATGAAACTCTTCCTTCTGTCTGCAAGCTTCCTTCAAATAAGTAGTAACAGGATGATATTGAAGCAGTTCCTCCCACAAAGCCTTCTTTGAAGCCAGATATTCATTCACATACTTCCCATTTTGCTTTGTATTGAACAATAACTCGTACAACTCATAGATACGGGCAACGTTTCGCTTCTGCGAATATGATTCTTCCAGAGATGCCCAAATCTGTTTGCTTGATTCACACCACTGAACATTAGCAGCGATATGTGATTCCATACTATGCCACAACCACGACATAACATATGCATCTGCACTCATCCAATCTTCATACTTAGCGGAAGTTTCAGGCAGGGATTCTTCCGTCAAAAACTTCAAACTTCTTCTTCGCCCTTAACACCACTTTGATAGACTTGGACCATGCAAGGTAGTTCGCACCATCGAGTTTCACCGCTGTAATCGACTTTCCCAATTCATCATTATGAATAACAGTAAAAGGAGAACCACCACCACTATTAACCTCGCTAGAAGATTCGGTCTCCACCATACTTGCAGATGCAACAGAAAGACGAGATCTTTGAAACCCTAGATCTCACAACGAATCTCAACCGACGACGAATAACCAACGGAGATCTGTAGAAACCCTAGATCTCATAAACGAACCACGAACGACCACGAACAACGAACGACGAACGGCGAATCATGAAAAGTAGACAAAAACAGCCATTTTTTTTTCAGGGTTGTCGCCCCGAACCCTGCAATCAGGGCCTACCGCCCCTGAACCCCTGTCGAACTCACGGCCGAGTTCGATCGGCCCTGTCGTGGATGGGATGTACAGTACTTACAAATATATGCTCTGATACCAAGTGAAGTTTGGAGATGGAGAGGAGAAGGGAAAGTAGGAGAAGAGAGAATATGAGAAAGGAGATTGCAAGGGCCTTAAACCCTAGGTTGCATCTCATGTCTATTTATATTGATATGCAATACACCCACAATTACTATTATACCCTCATATGTTAAATAACAAAATAAAATAACTCTAACAGCTAGAAACAAAGAAACTTTACTTTTACAATGGTTACTGTTCTACCAATTCAGAACTCTTATCTTTATATTCTACCCTTCTTCTTAAAATTTTAAAAATCAAAACCGAAACTGATACTTGGCAGCTATTGCACCCAAATTCCCCCCCCTTCATTTCCATTGGTGTCATGGAGATTTTGAGACTACTAAAATGTTTAGTGATTAGAAGGGCATTGACTAATAAATTGGAAGCATTTATCAAAAGACTGAAAAGTACTAAAATTCTGCAGCGAGAGCCAGCCTTTAGAAAATCAAGCCCATATCAGAAACAATCATGACTTCATTTGTCAAATGTCTATCTTCAATGAGCTTATATATAATTTTGAAGAAACAATCATGACCGATATAGTGCTTCCATTTGTCAAAGGCTTATCTTCAATGAGCTTATATAATTTTGAAAGCTCCAAAAGCATTACCAAATACAAAAGCATACCACAGAAAGTCTACATGTAAAAACTCTACAATACATATGACGAAAATTTGATTAGCAAGGCCTCACATCTCTGCTAGTCTTCGGATAAGAGACTTGAACTCTACACCAAATCTAACCCGCCTTCAATTGAATGGCCAATTGATTTATGGATTAATTGACGTAAAACAACAGCTAAGGCAAGCCCGTTTACTCGCCAATTGTTTGAGGTTGCTATGAAGATAAATCTCAAAAAGTAGGAAGTAAATGGGTTAGCATTACATCACAAGGAGGGAATTCAAGGAATCATTCGGATTCATAAGATCCAACAAATTGGTAGGCATGGCTAATCTACAGAAAAACGACCAAAACAAGTTCACAATTTCACTGTAGATGAAGCTTATTAGAAAGGTTATAAATAATAGGTTCACAAATGATGATTTTGGCAATGTAACAAACTTGTAAACCGTTGTCAAGTATAAGCCAAGGGGGTACTTAAATTTGATTTGGTCCTGTATAAAGCTTTGGCTACAAATTCTCTTTAGTTTATTCAAAATGTTTAGAATATTAGGGTATACAACTACAACAAAGTCTTCAGCTAGCATACTAGGGTATCAGGTTAGTACTTTATTGAACATATATAGTTATGTTAATATGTTATTATTATAGAGCAGCACATCTCTAATGCATTCCTTTCTCTCTTTGGCTTAATGTCATGGAGATTAATGCAATTCGCTAGAGCAAATTTGATCAACGTACCTTTTCTTCGACCTTTTGGTATTCTAGGAGAACTTGTAGGATGCTCCTTGGTTGCACAAGCTCAAACCATATAGCCAAAAGATAGGTCTATTACCTACTTGCCGACATGCCATCTAGGTTTTATTACATGTTTCATTCTCATAGCTATCCTGCTAGGAATTTGGCACCAACATAAAGGGTTAGGCATAAAAACTTTCAATTGATTAATGGAGCTTTTTCGTCCATTGCGGAACCCATTATAATGGGAGAAGGCTTGTGTCAAGATGACAATGGGCATCTCTCTATTACATTAATGCAGGTAGTAAAACACCAAGCATTTAATTTCATCCTGAATTGGGTCCCGATGGTATTATAATGAAAAATACCTTTGTGATACATAAGTGGCATTATAATCACACTGTCCAAACCTTCTCCCATTATAATAGAGTCGGCTATAGAATATAAGAAACTGCATTATCAGCGGAACTGCAATACTAATCAACCAATTTTACGGACATGCACGACAATATACATGTGGCTGTCCCATGGATAGGTCACAACAATATATACCTGGAGTGTGAACAACTCAATTCTTCCGTTACGTCATTAGGACAATGGTTTGGTTATATTAGTTTGCATCCTCCGTGTTCAATATTGAAGTCAGTCATGTTCGAACCCCAAAGTTGCTAGCTACTATGCAAATGTAATCACTAATCAGGCTTGTCTCAATGCAACAATTATAATAAAAGTCCAGAAAACCAATACATACGAGAGCTTTAAACTAGTAAATTATGTTTTAGTTATATAATTTATGTTCGAATCCCAAAGTTGCTAGCTACTAAGCAAATGAAATCAGACTTATCTCAATGCAACAATTAGAATAAAAGTCTAGAAAACCAATACATACCAGAGCTTTAAACTACTTAATCCTGTATAAGCTATAGAATTTCAAGAAAAATGGCATTGGCTATTAAAACTAGAAAAGGTAACATCAATGCCACAAGGCTCCCTCTTATGCACATTTTGGGGAGGGACAAAACATACACAAGCTTATCCCATATAAATATAGAGGGTAGTATCCGCGACTCCAACCTGCTCTCTCCAAGATGCAAGCTACAAGTTTTTCATATGCAAGCAACAAGCCTTGCATTGTGCCGACTAGCGCCTCAAAATTGGAAGCAATTATCAGATAACTGTTAACTATTAAAATTTTGTGCAAACTTGCTAAGGCGACACAAGGCGGCATTTATCAAAGGCCTAGGCAGGAGCATCAAGGCGGCGAGGATGGTGCCTCAAGACTAAAACTATGGTATGTATTATGTTTAGTCAAGACAATCTTGTGACTTTGTCTTGTGGTTTGCGGCTCAAATTCTATGCAAGTATTGTTGTGCATATTGCAAACATAAGTACGAGACTTTAGCATCAATTGAAATGAAACTTTTAATCATGAAACAATTAAATAATACTAGTATGGATATCTCTAACCATGACTAAATACTAATACATTATAATTGAAATTTCATAATAGGTAAAATAATTAGGAGAAATTATTTGAAAATATTGTCAGTGAGGAGCTGAGGAGGGAAACACCCAAGTGGAGAGAAGAAAAACCTGTTAGAACAGAAAAAAAGGAGAGAGAGCCTTATTGGGAGATCATCAACCATCAAGCAATAGTCGACATTGAGATTCTTGGATCTTGACAGAGAATGAAAAAATAGAGTCGGCGTGAGAGGTGTTCACCGTGAGTAAAATTTTGTATGAGCGGAAGATGAAGATGGGATACGATGGGTTAGGGGAGACACATAAGGAAAAGAAACCGAGAGGAAAAATATTATTGTTCCTTTCAAATTCTCTAAAATGCATATTAGATTATTAAAAGAAACTACAACTTTAAGTTATTTGGCTAGGACCATATTCCTCGTCCAAAAATATGGCTTGGACTGTGTAACAATTAAATGAAGGCGGGTAAAAGCGTCTGAAATGGTCAAAGGTGGCTTAATGCGCCCGAGGCAGCTTGAGATAGCCGTCTCAGGATTTTACCACATAAATACTAGTTGACTGCGCCAATACATAGAAAACACCTAGGCGACAACTTAAGGCGGTAGGGCGACCGCCTTTTAAAACACCGAATATGCGGCAAGAACCAACCTTTAGACAACCAAGCCCGCAGAAGTAGCAATCATGACTAACATCTATTGCTTCTATTTGGCAAGTTTGCCTTCGATAAGCTAATTAAATTTGGAGTCTCCAAAAGAATTACCTCATATAGTAGCATGTCCCATTTGTAGTTCTTGGATAAGATAATTTACTTCTATACATGGATTGTTTCATTTTCACTGTTTGTTCTAATGTGTCAAAAATGAATGTAAACTCCTATAAAAAATTGTATTCTCTTACCTCTTTGTCTTCTCTTAATAGTCTACGGGAAGCTTTGACGGTGCTCCTTGGTTGTATGAGCTTAAACTACATATCCACAAGGTAGGTCACCAACCTATCAACTGGTCACATAGATTTTATGGCATTACCCTCCCCTGCTCATAGCTACCTTGGCTATGATTTTGGAACCAACATAGAGGGTTGACGCAAGGTCCACAATCGATCATAAAATTTTTATCAAATTCTTTGTGCAGCTTGGCTATGCTCTATAGGCAACCTCATTATGACCAGAGAAGGTGTCACTACCGCTTTTCCGGAGAGTATTTTTGTCTTTTTCTATTATTGGTAATATTGTAATATTGGTATTTCAAAAATTATTATATTGAATGGTATTTCATAATTATTTATTTATGGTGCATGTTATATTTATTTATGTATTGTTAGCATGTTACATTATATTTTTGACTTGTGTTAGTGGACCTAACTAGTTTAGAATCGACTCTTGGACCAACATTTATTTTAGTTAGACTTGAGCCCAACCACAAGCCCAATTCTTTAAGTTAATGATTTAATAAGTCAAACCATTAAGAGCAGAAGCTTCATTCCTTAATGACTTTCTTCATGACAAGTCCCAAGGGATATTTTAGACATTACACCATTTCTTGGAGAGGGGATAAAGGGCCGGCCTACTTAAGGAGGTGGAGATTATCTCTACTCTCTTTTCTTCATCCAAAATTCTAGATCTAGAATAGTTCATCCCAATTTTCTTCATTCTCTCCACCAAATCCCAACCAATTCTCTTCTCAATCATTCTCTACTTCACCATTGAGGCTATTGGAGCAAGGAGGAGACAAGGATCTACAAGGAGGTGAAGAGTGCACAAGTTGAAGGCTATTTGCATCCATTTGGAAACTTGTATTGGGAATCCATCTCCCAATAGGTACAATTCAGATTTTCCTTTCTAATTAGATTCCAAATCTGTAGTTTAATCATTAGGAACCCTCCCATGTACTAGGGCTACCTATAGGAAGAAGAATTGACTACTAGGGACCCTTATTTTGGAAGTTATGATGTGTTTTGTACCAATTTTGGAAAAATTTCGAGATTGGCACATCATGTGTTTGTCAATAGGTCAATTAGACCAAATTGACATGTGTTTGGTTGTGTGAGACTAGTGTCGTGTCCACAAATGGATACGTGTAGGCCGTATTATGACAATTTTGTGATACGGGTTGATTTGGGAATTTTTCTTTCGACACGGGGGTCTACACCTGTTATATTTTGTCATGAGCACGTGGATTGGTAGCTAGCACTTCGTATTGCTTCTAATTACGATATTAGACTTGTTCATAACATTTGTGGAGAGTTGGGTGATGTTTGGATAGAGTATCAATAGTGTATTACATTGATATCATAGACTAGTGTGATACTAGTGTGGTGCACCACCAGTGCTTGATGAATTGCCATGTTGAGTGTATTATATGTATCATAATATATTCATAGTATTAGATTGATATATTAGTTGTATTATATATATATAGATGTATTAACTTGATACATATATATATGATGGGGTAAGTGTATGCACATAGTGTGTTGTGTATCTTAGTGTGTCCACAAATGGATACGTGTAGGCCGTATTATGACAATTTTGTGATACGGGTTGATTTGGGAATTTTTCTTTCGACACGGGGGTCTACACCTGTTATATTTTGTCATGAGCACGTGGATTGGTAGCTAGCACTTCGTATTGCTTCTAATTACGATATTAGACTTGTTCATAACATTTGTGGAGAGTTGGGTGATGTTTGGATAGAGTATCAATAGTGTATTACATTGATATCATAGACTAGTGTGATACTAGTGTGGTGCACCACCAGTGCTTGATGAATTGCCATGTTGAGTGTATTATATGTATCATAATATATTCATAGTATTAGATTGATATATTAGTTGTATTATATATATATAGATGTATTAACTTGATACATATATATATGATGGGGTAAGTGTATGCACATAGTGTGTTGTGTATCTTAGTGTGTGTACACATTTGAGAGAGGACTGATGTGGGGTCTGTGCAATGGAGGATGTTCAGTGATGTGGGGGAAGAGGAATTAGTTCCTGTGTGTATGCAGGTGTGTGGCCTGCTGTGAATGTGTTGTGTGCACATGCTGTGAAGTGTGAGGTTGTCTTGAAGGCAGTTTGAGGTGCAATTGCAGCAGGTATGGGGTTGCACCCAGTGCAGAATGCCAACAGAGGATGGGTACACAGGCAATTGGACTGGGGTGTGTTCAGTGGGAACCTGGGAGTTCTTGTGCAAGAGTGTGTTGCAACTGCAAGAGGCAGTGCATGATACTCGGGGTACATGTCTAAGGGAAGTGACTATGTAGGCATAGTGTGTGTGCACTTGCACTCGGGTATAGGCTTGGTGATGTGTATCAGTAAGGTTTGAAGTGCGTTTTGGGTTTTGAGTTGTGGTTAGCAACAACACTTGTGTGTTGAGTGTGGATAATTAGTGAGTGTTTGAGGGGTGAATTCAGTTGAGGCTTGGTGTATCTTTAATGGGAATGTAAGGAGTATCAGTGTTATCAGGAGGTCGGGTTACATGGATGTGATGTAGGTGCTGGAGTTGCTTTGACAGCAGCAACTTGGAGCCAGTTGCACACCAACAACTGAAGCAGCAGCTGCACAGCAGCAGTCCATGGAGCCAACAGCAGTTAAGAGCAATGGTTCATGAGTTTGAGTGTGTCTCTCTAATTCATATACACATATATGAGTGTATGTATCTCTGTCTATGAGTGTGAGTGGTTATGTATATATGTGTGTTCTATATGTATCTACCTAGGTGTGAGCACATATCAGTTGGGTTTGAGAGTGTATCAAGTTGAGGGGTAAGGGTTAAGCTCAGTTGTATAAGAAGAGGAGGACTGCAGCAGGTGAAAGCTGATGAAGTATGACCAGTTGCATATATGAAGAGTGAGCAGCAGCTCAGGTCAGGTGGGGGAGACTGTTCTGTTTACAGAACAAGAGCAACAACAGTGCAGTGCCAAAGCGGCACTGCTATGTTGGTTTGGTCTGTCCAGTTGTGCATCAAGGGCAGAGGGTTAGAGATAGGTCTGATGCACAGGTCTTAGGGAGTTGTTGTATATGTGTATGACTGATATGTTGAGGTTTAGTTAGTATATTTAGAGTTGATAAGGTAGTGTTAGTTGTGTTATTAAGATATCAGTAATATTAGATATTAGTTAAGTGTATGTTAAAGTATTGGTTAGTAAGGGTAGAGATATTTGGTTAGTGTTAAGGTAATTAGTGTGCTGTGTATTAGTATCAATATGATACATGGATACTTGAGGGTGTGTCTAGGTGAATACTAAGGTAAGGGTATGGAGTTTAGTTAATACCAAGGTGTTGATATTACCTAGGATAACATTGTAATGTTAAGTTTTGGACATGTCATTAGATGTTGGTGTTGGATATTAAGGGGTAGGTAGATATTGATACCAAGGATGGCTCAAAGCCAAGGTTAGCTAAGAGATAACTACTGTTGTAATATATAATTGTGTATCTATTGACAATATATAGTATTAATACTCTAGTATCCTAATATAGCTAGTATGACCTAGATAAGTAGTGTATGGACCCAATAACCTAGATATAGACTCATGCAACCTAGAAATAGCTAGTTTGACTAGTTTAATCTAGAGTTGACATAGTTTGACTGTCTTGACTTAGAAATTACTTTAAGACCTAGAATTTGACTAGTTTAACTTATTATCTTTCCAAAATCTTGTATTGATGTAATATTCCATATTTAGGTCACTGAGGTACCGTTCCGGACATCTGTGATACTGTTCACCGGATTCCAGGCGAGTACATTCTCTGACAGTTTCCCGTTTATGATATCTTCTATGTTTTTTGTATTTAGTGTAGATATCCTTAACTTCTTGAAACGTGGTTACACGGATTTGTATTTTTCGGATCCCGTCATGAGATGTTATTCTCGGTATTTTCTGGCGTATCATGTACATGCCATGTTGCTCTTGTACTTGTATGGACACTGATTCTTAGGGAGACTTGCTACCTCCTTGGAGAATCCCGTGTCGTAACGTTCCATGGTTGGATCCACTATACCAGTCGAGAAAATATGGAGTGTTAGTTAGAGATGTGATCAATACCCATTCATGTACAAGTATTCTTGTACAAGTTCCCTGTTAGTGTTAATTATACACTTCACGTATGATTAACCAGGCCATGATTCCTGTACAAGTTTCCAAGTCGGTCACATGTCGAAGCTAGTACCCACTCACTTAGTTATATTCCAGACTCTTGTATATGATGCTCATTTCTCTTGTATTATTTATAGTTTTTCATATTCTGTATATTTTCTGTTCATGCTCTATTTATCTTGTATATTCTCTCTATTTATTGTCACATAGTCTTTATCATTTATTGGAACTGCTGTTAGAGGTGTACTTCGCTCCAATCATGACTGGATATATTTTTCAAGTGGTAGTTGTGCTCTTCATTCCGGGATCTCGGAGTGTTGCTATAGACCGGACTGCTCTTACCCTGTGGACTTAAGGTGACTATTGTAGAGATTAGTTAGTATTCATTTTTCATATATTGTCTAGTTCCCTTCTTATAGAATGTTATTGATTATCCTTCTTGTTCGTTCTTCTTTTAGATTATTATGATTGAGTACATGGTAGCACTAGTTGTACTAGTATGATAGATAGATAGATAATGATAACCTATACAACGTTCTACCGTCGATGCTGCGGTGTATGTCACAACCCGATTCCAAATAATCGTTGAGGCGTCCCCCGAATCGTGACCGCCGTGCGGGCCTGGGGTTGCGCCCGCACAAGGCTTTAATGATTTGCATAACAAGCACATATTCAGAGTACACAGATAAATTGAAACACAGATTTGAAACATGGAAAAGTTCTCTTTATTGATAATGAACATCTATTACAAACTCCTGAACGAGTCAGCTAGATTGCCGCACGGGCTTACAAAAGTGTTGACTCAAAATGAGATAGCAGTCATGTACATTACATCCCTTTATAAACTTCAAAATGATAAAGACCTCCAGGCTGGAGGACGGCTTTGCCACGAAGCTGCATTGTATATAAAGTTGCAAGCTTCTATCTTCAAGTACTTCAAAAGTGGCGCGATCTGTGGATGCGCCTACAGCTGGACTGGATCGGGAAAGACGACTTCGGCTCCTCGCTCGGTTCGCCTTGGTGCGGAGAACCTGTTTCAACGAGGGTCAGTATGTCGAAACATACTGGTGAAGGCGAGCTAAACCCAACTATACCAATCAACACGTTGTTTTAATGAAGCATGCATATTTTGTAGGTTTCTATTCTTGCCTTAGTTCATTTACAAGTAAGCAGCATATAGAAATTTACTGAAATGAACGTGCCACCGTTCGGTGAATTTTTACATGTCCGTCTGAATGACCTGCACAATACTTACCATGCCTTCCCTGCCACGAAGACACAAGTTAGTATGCAACAGGTTTAAATATACACAGAGATCACTGGCATGATGCCACAAAGGGACGGGTTATAGTCTCGGGACAAGAATGATATGCAACGCAGGTGGCGAGCCCCGCTACATAGCATCCCGTCCATGACAAACGACTATACGAACTCTTCCGCCCGGATCGGATCGGCCCCAGTGCCCTGGCGGCCGTCCGCGGAAGCCAAAATACCTTGTGCACAAGTTGTCCGTGATCAAGCACATTTAGTTCGAATCATTTCATACGAATTTCAAACGAATATGGGCAAGCTCCATAGCACAAATTTTTGCATAGTCTTACTGATCAATCTATGCCAAATTAAAGTGTGTTCCATATGCATAGCACAATTTATAGAAGAAACATGTATTCTAATTAAAATTGAAACATATGATGAACATTCCAAACGAATAAGCATGCAGTGTAAGTAATCGTTCCCAAGTTGAATGACAAGCAATACAATCCAAGTCTATTCCCTTTTTATCTTGGTGTGTTTTATTATTACTTGGTATCGTTTGATCGGGGCAACAAGAATGCAAGGGATTTGGGTGTGAAGACTGGAAGCAGGGCTAGCTAATCGGGTTGGTAGCCACTCACTTAGATTGTTGGAAGGGAGAAGGAAAGAGGCGCTTCACGACTCCGCTCGCAAGCCGCCTACTGCTCGTTCACCTGCATTACGAACAGCTCGATCAATACCTCTTCCACTTTTCCAATCTCGGAATTGAAGTGCAGTTCAATGAACGAAAACAATGAAAACCATCGAAACCGTTCAAGGAAAACAAGCAAATCCCAAAACCAACTCAAAGCACGAAAGCAACAAGCGACATCAAAAACCGAGGCAGTAAAAGATAGCAGCGGAGAGGTCCCTCCTGACTCTGCCGCTAAGTCGATCCCGGGGGCACGGTCCACTGAATATGGGAATCGATTCCGAAGAAACAAATCCATAACGAGGACGAGTTCTTGTTTCAATCTATCCCGATCGAACGATACCGTCTTGTGTTTCTTAGCCGCGCTCCTCGAATAGGAGGAACGGGGCGCTACAGTGTAGGCTGAATGTACCCACGTTCTCGTGCCCCTACATCGGGTGCGGGTCGTGACATAAGGCTTGGATGTGTATTTAGGTCTATGTTACCTGGACTCGAGTACAGGTGTCGGGTACGGGTACATATCCAAGAGTCGGGTCCTTCAAACTCATAATTGAAGGACACACAGACTCGGCTAAAAATGATCCAAATTTTGGATACGGATACGGAAATATGACTAACATTTCATAAAAAGACGACATGTAATTATAAACTAGTAGTAAACTTTATTGAACTAGTTAAATAAGTCCCTAAGGGACCGTCCTTTCAGCTCCCCTGCTACTTTACTACCGGTCAACAACATTAAAATAAACTATCTACTTCACTACCACATTAAAATAAACTATCAACTTCACTACCAGTCTTTCGATTGTCACCATGAAGGATCTAATTGTCACCATGGAGGATCGGATACGAATCACATACCCATACCCATGTCTTATCGGGTCGACATGGGTACTTTTCCTTAAAGTGGAGAGTCAGGGGAACATAGATTTAGGTTACACCATGAAGATAGATCCCAAATAGTAAGCATAAAATGGGTAAGAATCACATGCCAAGGAGGGCATTCAGGTAATATCATTGGATTCATAAGATCAATAAACTGTCGGGCATTGTAACCTATAGAACATCGACTATAAGAACTTCTGTATCACGATTTCAATGTCCATGAAGTTTATCAGAAGAGGTTATACTATAAAGATTTGGTTCACAAAATGATGATTTTGGCAGTGTAGATAGTATACACCAAGAAGGTACTTGATTTGGTCATGTATAAACTATAAAGTTTTGGTCACAATCTTTATTTCTTTGGAATTGTTAACATATTAGGGTATCCAGTTAGTATTTAACCAAACATATTTAGTTTGTTATTATTATAATACAGCATATCTCTATTAGGCTATTACATTAATGCTGTTAGTAAAACACCAAGCATTCACTTTCACCGCAGATTGGGTCACAAAGGGATAGAAGGAAGTCAGGTTGCGGTTCATTGCAGGACTGACACACAGCCATATTAATCACCAAACCTGCATGCATTTCATCATACCTCAATATGATATATACATGTGAATGTGGCAGTCACATGCCGGATAGTCCGTTATGGGACATTATTCTATTCCTTTGTGAATCAATCCACTCTCAATCACTTTTATCTAATAATGAACACATTTCAAGGGCACGAGCTTTTGAAGAATTCTTTCCTGGTATTGTGATTATTTCAACACTCTTGACTTACTATGTTAGTGCATTAATGAAGTTTTCATGTTCAAACCCCACAGTGTTCTAATAACTACAATGTAAATTTTATCTACCACCAATGGCAAGAAGAAAATAAGTTTCACCAGTCCAAGAAACTAGATACAAGACAAGATAACATGGTGTCGAATTTCGTCTCACCTCGGCCTCCTTCTGAGCCAAAAAGACCTCCTCCAGTTGTCGCTGCAGCCACACAATTCCCTCCCTCTCCTCGGCAACTTCCCCCTGCAGCCTCTCCCTCTGCTTCTCCCACGCGAGCAGCCTCTTCAGGCATCTCCTCTCCCTCTTGGCTACCTCCAGGCACGCTGCGGCCGACTCCGCTGCACTCAGTTTGCACGCCTCCATCTCCGCCCGGATCTCGGCATTCTCCGCCTCGAGCCGGTGCACCACCGCATTCGCCCTGTCCACCTGCCCGCTCGCCTTCTTAAGCGCCCCTTCCATCTCCGCCAGCCTCTTCATCGTGATGTCCTCCAGCACCTGCTTCCCCTTCTTCACCCTCTGGTTCTCCTCCCTCTCCATCCTCAGCACCTTCAGCTCCGTCAGGTCATTACTCAGCTTCTTCGCAGCCTGCACCGCCTTCTGCTGTGCCCACTCCTTCCGCTCCTTCACCTGGTTCTCGAGATCCCTAATCTGCTTCACCAGATCGAGGATCAACTCCCTCTTCTGGTCCTCCGGCTCCTCTTCCTCCTCTTCCCTCCCAATACTCATATTCTCGAGACTCTTCATCACAGTGGCGATGATATCAGGCTCCTCCGGCGCAGCCGTACTGGCCTTGGGCCGCGGCACGACCTTCCTCCGCGAAATTGGCTTCGGATCGTCATGGAACTTGGATGCAGGGGACGTCGGCGCAGAGGAGGAGGGTATCTCGATGGTGGTGGCCCTCCCGACGTGGAGCTCGCTCATGAGGAGGCACCACATGGCGTCGCCGCGGCTGAGGCTGGGGCGGACCTGCTGGAGGAGGCAAACCATGCCGGCGAGGGAGTACTCCTGGAGGTGGCGGAGGTCGGAGAACGCGGCGGAGGGACTGGAGGAATCCTCGCCGGAGGCGGCGGCGGAGTTGAGGAAGGCGATGGCGTTGTGGAGGACGTTGGAAAGGACGTCCATGGAGCCGTAGCAGTGGCCATTCGAAAGCAGCGCGGAGAGAGCTAGGCTCTCGTCGTAGTTGAGGGAGACGAGTCTCGAGAGGGCCTCCTTGTAGACGTAGTCGAGGTTCTTGAGAAGGAGCTCCTCGAGCTGCTCCTCGGTGCAGTATCCCCAGCCCGACTCGTCGAAGGAATTAGGGTTAGGGTTAGGGTTGGGGAAAGAATTAGGGTTTGGGTCGGAAGGGGCGGTGATCTTACCGGCGGCGAGGGAGGAGTGACGGTGCTTGCGTCCCCGGAGGGACTTTTCTTTTACGTTGCATCCCATTTTGTTTGGGGGTGGGGGGACCGGAGAGGAATTGGGGAGAGAAGTGGGGGCTGAGGATGAATAAAAAAAAAATTTGGTGGAGTGATTTGGTTCTTCTCTGGGTTTCCGGAGTAAGAACTAGGAAGAATGACGGGGGAGAGAATCTGAGAGTGGTTTTTGTGTTTCAAACTCTGAACATTTGGTTTTCTGTATAGTTTGTTCCACGTGTTATGTCTTTTGTGCATAGATGGTTGTATAAGGGTTTAAATGAAAACAGGATGTAATTACTTTTTGCGGGTCTGGTAAGCCCGGGCTAGGTTGGATTTTTTTAATTGGGCATAGGATTTAATGAATCTTTCTGGTGCGTATTGGCAAGAGAACTTCACCGATTTAATCAACATATTAGGGTTGTGATATAAATCAAAATCACAATAATTTCAGATAAAATATATGGCTTCAGAGTGTGATTATGAAACAATACTTACATGATATGTTTATATATTCGTCATTTATTGCTTTCAACAAATTATGAAACTACACTTACAAGATATGTTTATATAATCGTCACTTGTTGCTTTCAACAAATTTTACATGAATTATATGAAAAATAATTTAAGATTATTTTTTAATATAACTAATCTAAATGGTAATTATATTATCATAAAATTGGGTGCAAAGTGTTGAGATATATGGTTAGTTTGAGGTCTTAATTCATGAGTGATTATGTTTATTAAAAACTTCTAAAAAAATTTTAAAAAAAAATTCTCTTTCTAGTTCAATCAAAATATTAAAAAAATTCAAAACATATTAAGATATGTAACATAAAATAGTTATAATAAAATAGCTAAAAGTATGGTGAGGCCATTTAGGACAATTAACAAACATCTGAATGATGTAGTTCAGTATTTCTACCATATTTTATCCATTCTTAATTGACAACAATTAGCTCATAATTTTTTAAAGTTGTTTGTATTTATTTCCTACCCTCAATTATTAATCTCTAATTTTGTCCCCTGGTTAGGATCAGTGCCGAGCCTGGCCCAGGACAGCCGTCCAGGGCCCACGAACCAGGAGGATCCAAAAATATGTGTGTGTGTGTGTGTGTGTGTGTATATATATATATATATATATATATATATATATATATGTGTGTGTGTGTATGGATAAACAATATATAAGTCACATGTACACATGTGGACCACCATGTGCACTAGTACACTCAATTTTTATTGGTCCACATGTACATGGCTCGTGTAGGAATATGAGTATTATGGCTAACAACAGACTCCTACATCCCATGTGCACTAGTACGCTCAATTCCTATTGGCCCACATGTACATAGCTCATCCCATGTGCACTAGTACACTAAATTTCTATTGTTCCACATGTACATGGCTCATTTAGGAATATGGAAATGTAGAAGCATAAAAAATCTTTATGTCTACGCGCCCGAGCAGCCATGCGCCTAAGGGCCTGATTCAATAAAGTCAGGTCGAATACAACGTAGGCGGCATCCACGAGGCAGTGGTCCTCCAGCTTAGGCAATGTTCGACCGAAAACAGTGCTTCCAAGGTCAGTGTAGAGGCCGTATAAGACTCTCTATGCGACACACAACACGTCTTCGTCCATGCGGCACAGGCAATGATCCTAAAGACATGTGACAGGGATTTTAGACGCAGACAAGCTAGCCGCAGGGTGTCACTTCCATCAATCATAACTTTAATGATTGACAACATTAATTACTCTGCAAAATGTCTCGTATTCGGTAAAAACGGCGAGCGTTAGTGCTTGCGTCAGAGAGCATTATTGCCTTTGTATGTATACAACTATGCAATATCATGCGTACACACGATAAACCTCCATGCATCAAAACTCTCCAAAAGACCAAGCTCTCTATGATCTTCATGTGCCACTCAAACAGCCGTATGCGGCCTGAACAACTAAGTCGCAGAGAAGCCATATGCGGCATGATCAACCAAGTCGCAGAGAAGTCGCATAATATACTATATGCGGCCTGAACGACCAAAGAGCAGGGAGGCCGCATAAGACCCTCCTGACACAGATTTCGATGTCTTTCAGAAGCTCTGACACATCACTCATCACTCTGAGATGCTTCGAGACTCGTGAGACGACGGCTCGGGAAAAGACAACAAGTCACATCAGCACATTAATTGCTTCGACAAACGTGCCATGTCACGTGTCCTATGTATGCAGCTACGAGACCCATGCGGCCTCGTCATCATGTGACAAGAGTGTCCATCCGACCAAGGCCAAACGAGAGCCCGTATGCAGCTATAAGACCCATGCTGCCTCGTCACCATGCGACTTAAGTGTCCATCGACCAAGGCCAGACGAGAGTTTGCATGCGGCCTCGCCAACATGCGACCAAAGTGTCCATCGACCAAGACCAGACGAGAGTTTGCATACGGCCTCGCCAACATGCGGCCAGAGCATCTAGACTACCAAAGGCTAAACGAGAGCTCGTATGCGACCACGACAATATGCGGCCAAGTTGCTATGCGGCCTCCAACTCACAAGATCTTCCCGTTACAACAGAAGAGATCTTCGCACAGTTGGTGCTGACTACGTGTCCACCTGACCAAGTCACGCCCACAACTGGTTGAAAATAACCCCGAGATCTCTTCAACAACATATCTTAACCAAGACCATGTGGAAGTCTGTCCATGGCATGCGGCTACAGTTGTAACTGCATTTTGTTGAATGAGCCTTATGCGGCCACCAAACAGATGCATATGCGGCACCCATAGACCATCAGCACGATGGCTATAAATAGGAGCAACTTGCACGTTCTAAGGGGCTGGATTTTATTTTTCTTCTGCTTCAGAGAGAGATAACATACCACTCCTGGCCAATATAGAGAGAGAGCATACCGAGATGAGCGAAAAGAGAACGTAAGCTTCTTCATCCTGCATCGGATCATCCACGGAGTAAAAGAGACGCCATAGCACTCCTTGTCCGTCTCCATACCCCAAATCAAAAAATATTGTACTTAGATTGTCTTCCAGGACCTCTTTGTACTTTCTTTCGTTTGTTAATTAAATCAAGCTCTTTTAGAACCTTCGAGTATAATGGCGAACAAGATGACGACTCTGCTAGGGACGTTTCTCTCCTCTGATGAGAAAGCTGTGGCATAATCCGACGCAGCCTAGCTCGGGTCCACTCAAAGGGTGCTGGTGGTCCGCTTTGACCAACAGGCTTTCGAGGACATACTCTCCGGGGACAGCGTGAGTCCTTCTCCGAGGCAAGCAAAACCCAAGAAGACCCGTTGGATGTGGGTAGCAAAGGCCATAGTACCTCACCCAACTGCGGAGCAGGCGCTCCCCGTCTCTCTCTGTCGCAGGGACCGCACATCATGCGTCCACTACTTTGCGACATCCTCTTCCAACCAGAAGGGCGCTCACCACTTGAAGACCCGCAGGACGTGGGTAGAAAAGGTCGTCTTGCCTCACCCAACTGCGAAGCTTACGCTCCTCGCCTCTATCTCTGTTGCTGAAGGCGCTCGCCAGGCGTCCCCTCAGGCTGTCCATGCGGCATCCTCGCCTGACGCAGAAAACGCTCAGCACCCAAACTCTGGCAGAGGAAAATACTACGATGCCAAACATTCGGGTGCTGATGCAAGCTCTATGCGGCCAAGGAGGAGGCTTCATAAGACTCATTATGCGGCATAGATTGACGGCCGCAGGAGGATGACCGCATGCGACTCTGGCAGCAATCGAACCTTTGTTTTTGACCGAATTTCATGCAGCGCTGACCCTATGCGCTGTGCTGAGAATGGTGAAATCCTAAACTTGGACTCTTCATCCTATGTGCTTGCACATGCCAAGTCAAAGAAGTCTGGGGCAGTACGAGATCTTCATGCTCAAGCAACTGTCCATTCAGCTGACTGTCGGAGGGTACCACTAACTGTTATACAGGCCCCTAATGGAAAGCTATATAAGATCAACCCGTACGTCCAGCCCCAGCGACAAATGGACAGGGTCCGTCTCAAAAGCCTTCCACTTATGATCTGGGAAAAGTTCTTGTACGGATCCTAGATCAGGGAGCAAAATCAATACACACGCACCCGTGCGCTCGGTCTATCCGTGCTCACAAAAATGGTGCAAAGGTGAGTCAACCCTCGCCTGACTTGCGCAATATGATCAATTATAGGCGAAATATGAGGAAAGAAGCTATGGCATGTGAAGTGTCCTCCCCAGGACATCACTGTGCCAAAATCATCATCGACTGCTGCTGTAACAAAGTGGCAGTACCCACAAGCAGACAGTCGACATTCCAACAACTGCACCCGAAGGCACCTATCCGACAATAACCCGGAGATCAGGTGCAAATGCAAGAGGAGGAGATGCCATTCGCCTCATGTTACTCAGCTCAGAAGGTCCCTTCCACCACAGGAGGAAGGAAGTCCAGCACCTCCAGACCGCCACTCTCAACCAGCGCATTGAGAATGAGACTACCAGGAGGACCAGCAGCGGGACTTGCGGCAGGTATTTTTTAGGGTACCCATTCGAAGAAGAAGCTATCATCTGTTGGGGGTAGTTCTTTCTCAGAACCCCTGGGGTTACACAAGTTAGGGGTAGTAATCCCCCGGACCTATGTAACAACCCATCGTTCCGTAAAGACAGTGAATCTCAAGGAATAAATATCGAGTTCTCTGGGGGTAATCACCCTCATCAAGAAGACGCAGCTTACGAAGCTGGGGGTAGCATTCCCTCCGATTCTGAAGAAGATATAGCACTTTTGGCTTTTCCTGAGGACAACGATTTCGAGGAAGCTGACAGCAACGTGCCTAGGGTTGATGCAGCATCTAGGGCTGGGGGTAGCAATCCTCCAGAATTGAAAGATGGTACAATGATGCCTACCTCCCCTGAAGACTGTAACTCCCAATGAACTGACAATGGCATGCTTGGGGGTAGTCGCCCTCGAATAGTTAGAGTATCATCTAAAGCTGGGAGTAGCATCTCCTTTGAGTCTGAAGACGATGCAACGATGCCCGTCTTCCCTGAAGACAATGCGACTCAGGAACCGAAGGCGGAAGGACTCAGCAATCGCCAACGTCTCGATGCTCTGGAGGCAATGATGCACACCCTGAGTACCATAATATAGACTTTGGCCCAGGCAATACTGGAGATCAAGGCAAACATGATCCTGCCACCCTTGGGGCCCGCAGTAACTCCGCAAGTCGGGAGTAAAAATCTTTCAGTGATCCACACCAACCCGTCATGCCATGAGGAAAGTGATTTCCAAGAATCAGACAATAAAATATCTTGGGGTAGTCTCCCTCGATAAGTCAGAGCAGCACCCAAAGCAGGGGTAGCGTTCCCTCTGAGCTTGAAGACGATGCAAAATTATCGGTCCTCCCTGAGGATCGTGCGACTAAAGAATCAGAAGCCCCAAAGCCAAATGAGACTTTCTCCTTCGATGACGACGACATCATTGAAATTTTTAAAAAACTGATGAAGGGAAACAAACTCTGGCTACCCAACATCAGATGTCCTAAAGAGGCTGACAAGGTCGATGACCCAAACTGTTGCCTCTTTTATTGGTACATCCATCATCCAACCAGAGACTGCTCTATGTTGAAGAGATATATCCAGCAACTGATCGATGTCAATTAGCTCACCCTCGACTTCGAGGATAAGACGGTCATTACGAACATAGTATCCCTCCAATTCGACGACTTCCTAGTAACAGAAGCCCAGGCAACCAGGGAGGTCGTAAACCTCCCGCCGGCTCACAACCAAGTAGCAGGCTTGGTATCACTCACAACCCCAAGAGGTAAGGTCATTGCTCAAAAACTGGCACCACAAGTAGCACCTTCAACGACCAAGTCAAAGGGAAAGCAATGCAATCCGGGCCGCATGATCCTTTCCTCAGAAAACATAAATTGTAGACTTTGGATGCTTAGCGCAGCTTAACAAGTCTCCATGTGCACAAAAGCCAAGTCTCGCATGACTCATCAGCAATGGCGCATGATAAGCAGCATTCTATTGTACGCATTCGAGCAAGTCTTCAGCGCAATGACGTATCATACTTCATGCGCACACTATAGTACTTCTCTGCATTACAAATCCTTAGGGACAACATGCAGTGTTCTCCTGGGCGATATACAAAAACACGTGGCAAGCGGTGGTCCTCAGTGTGGTAGACAATCGTGTGCACGCGGCAGTAATCCTACGCGCACAACTTAGCCAAGTCTTTCATGTCTACATGGCAGAGTTCCTGTGCACAGAGCTTCTTATTCTGCACAAACTAAGTCATCAGCAACATTCAATGCAACAAATGATAAGCTTCCACAGTTCCATCATTACAGCTAACAATCACTCCGTCTCATGCAGAAGATGGGCTATGACCTCCAAAAAGCTGAAGGTCTAAAATTTGGTAAATGACGGCGTATTCCTTTACAATCCGACAGTTATTACAATAGCACTCATAGAGTGCTAGGATATGAAGATGCTAGTACGCATCATCACTCCAACAAGACGACAACCAGTAGGGCTAGAGTTCCAAAATCATATACTTTCAGCCATGGTTGACAAGACGGACATCGAGGATAATATTTTCTCTATCCAACCTGTCACGCCCCAGTCCCAAAATATGTAGGACTAGGACACGTAAGCATGCCAGCTGCCTGTATATATGGCAACTCCAATATATGGAAACCATATATACGAGCGTACGCTGTATAATGAACAATAATTCACAAGTGGTAAAACTATCACAAGTCATAGGGTATAATCTAAATCTCATCCACAGAAATCAAATATGAATAACCAATAACCATGTAACTAGATCTCAATACAGATATCTAAGAATGACAGTCAGATGGAAACAAATCTACTGCCGAAATAGAATATAAAAAGGAACCAGATACACACCATATAAGAACAACATCTGACAATCACGAGGCCCGAAGAGAAGACCTCCTCGGAATATAAGTAGCATGTCCGGATGCTGCGCTCCTGCGAATACTCATGAACATCTACGCCTGGAAAGGGACCAGGTCCTCAGAGGGACATAACAAGATACAGAAAAATAACATACCAAGTATGTAAATACTGAATAAATAAGGGGGTGTGCTAACCACCTAAGTGAATGCAATTTAAAGACCTGGTAGTACGCATGGGAATGTGTAGGCTCAGACATATGCTGACGTAATTTATCAATCGTCGGGATTGGCTAGTATATGCCACATATGCCCCTGTTTAAGGGCATTGATGCTATCCCCATCTCCTAAGAGCATGGTAACTTGAAACATATTGCAACTCCCCATCTCCGAAGAGCATGGTAACTTGAAATATATTGCAACTCCCCATCTCATAAGAGCATGGTAACTCGCTATATATACCGTAATCCCCATCTCCGAAGAGCATGGTAACTTGAGTATATATCAGGGGGGTGTCCCATATGCCTACTAGATGTCTTTTCCGCCCAATGTAGATGTACAAATCGTGAAAACGATGTGGACATCTCATACTATGATGCAAGTCTCTATGAAATAAACAACTGAGCTACATACCGCTACACGTGTTGCTCACACTGATGGCCAGACGCGCATGAGGCACGCGTCCCTACATGAACTCACTCTATGACGTGTAATGATACGTGTCAAGGCCTGGGGAGTCATACCAATAACTCCACAACTTTAGGTGGGTCTACTAGACACTAGGTTAGACACAAGTCCTAACGTCAACGCCTTCGCTGACTGCACCCGAGTCTGCTCGGACGCACACATTTATATAATAAATAAACATGTAACTAACAATAACTGAATTTAAATAATACAACAAGGCAAGGTATACTTGCCTGGCAAGAGAGATGAAAATATGTAACGTCCAGATGTCAAGTACCAAGTGTCAGAAACTATGACCTCAGAATGAATGTCTTCGGATACTGAAATAAACATCACTAACAGTCTCAGAAAATATCAAATAACTAGAAACGCCTGTCCTTAAGTCCAATTTGAACATAGGGAAAAAATAACAGTTTCTGGTCAAAACGGGGTCCACATGTGGGTCGCTTTGCACCGAAAAATGTGTCAGGGTCAAAGGTCTCCAAATTTGCCAAACTTAGTGTCAACAAGTCCAGAACGTCGATACGAATCCAACGGAATGTCCAGAACTGGATTCCGATGTGCCGATCACAAAATCGCCCGTCAAGTGGAGCCTGTGGGGCCCACGATACAGGATTTTGCCAACGTTCTCAGAATTGAACCAAACTTGGATCACAGGACCAGCGTATTGCTACGAGTCCGATGGCGCAAGTTTCGTCTCGATCTGACGTGTGCACACAAAGTTGCAGCGTGTTCTAGAACAGGCGGACACGGGACGTTGTCGGCGGATACGCGTTGATTCCGGTGTGCACGCACATCCAAATCAACTTCTGTAAAATCCTGCACGTCCGTATCAACGACGCGCACGTTCGGTAAAGACCGCGTGTGACCAAGTCGTCCCGTTTGGCGGAGCGTACTCAGTTCCGGGGTGAATCGGGTCGTTGTTTTTCCTGTTTTTGGATCGCGTGCCGCGATCGCCACAGGAAGCGATGCACCGTACGGGTTGCATGGGCACCGAGAGGGTCACATAGCCTACGTGTCACAACTGAAGGAATTAAAAATGGAACTACGAGGAGTTAGAATGGGTTACCTGAACAGGGCTCCGTGGAAACTGAATTCCGCGTGTCCGGGAAGAGATTCGACACGGCGCTGATCGTGTCTGGGCTGAGTCCGGGCTCTGAAATGCTGTTGTGTCCGGTTCTGCTCGAGTCAGGGTCATCGTGGGATGGTCCGGAGCTGCTGCGGCCAGGGCTCCGGGGTCGTCTGCTCGTCGACGGAGGAGCTGGGTCGGGGGCACGGCTTAGACGAGGGGAGAGAGGTGGTGAGACTGCGAGGGCTCGGGGCTGGCCGGGGTCGTGGCCGCTGCGTTGTCTCCGGTGAGGAGGAGGGGGAGAAGTCTGCGGCTGGGGGGGAAACCTACGGCGACGAGGAGGAGGGAAGAGGGCTGGGAGAGGTCAGACGGAGGGGGGGCTGGGCGCTGGCCGGACGGGGAGTGGCCGAGTGGAGAAGGAGGAGGTCGAGAAGGAAAAGAGGAGGAGGAGATGCTGGTGATGGAGGGTGGTGGTGGCGAGTGATGAGGGTGGCGGTGGTCGCGGAGTTGTGGGGGTCGTCAGGCGGAGGAAGAAGAGGGGAGAAGATGCTGGAGGTGGTGGCGTGGTGGTCGTGATGGGTTGGTGGTGGCGGCGAGTGGCGGAGGAGGTGGAGAAGGAGGCCGGGAAGGGGCGGGCGGAGGTCGGGGGCTGCCGCCGAGGTCGGATGGCGGAGGGCGGAGGAGAAAGAGAGCTCGGGGGAGAGGGAGAGGACGGCGGAGCTCAGCGGCGGGGGGGGGGGGGTTGCTCGCCGCGGGGTGGGGAGTCGGCTCCGGCGAAGGGGGCTCGCCGCTCCGGCGGGGGGGGGGGGGGGTCGGCTGCGGGCTGAGATGGGGGTAGGGTTAGGGATTTGATTTTCTTTTTCTTTTTCTTTTGTTTTCTTTTTATAGAAAATTTATATTATTTTAATAAGTAAAATATCTAGAGATATTTTACAAGATATTTTGTAGATATTTTCAGGATATTTTTGGGATATTTTCGGGTGGGTCCCGTCTCCAAATGGACGGTGCAGGTTCACCGGCCAATGAGGGGGTGACACCTCGCACTGTAATTTGCAGAAAAGTCCTTGAAATTTTATAAATTGTGCAGAGATCCTATTTTGGGAAATTGTGCAATTACGAAATTATCTGGGAAAAACACCCGATTCCTGAAATTGCTAAAATGCACAGAACTGAAGGAAATTGTTGTGTGAGGGTCCTGAGGGGGTGGGGGTGAGTCTGGGCAGGGACTGGGCCTGGTTTTGGGGTGATACGGGCCATCGTATTTATTAATTAATAAATACTGCGCACGGTGTTCACTAATTATTTAGAGGCAGGTAGGTCCATAATTTTCTTGCGATGTCAATACACTAAATGTAGTATACTCAGTGTAGAAAATTAACATATTTTTGTTTGGGCAAAACAGGTGCAGGTTGGGCCTCTAATGTCTATTGGAACAGGGATGGGTACAGATCTAGGAATTTAATTACGTACGTTTGTAACGATAATTGCGCGTCTCATACGAGGCTCAAAACAGAGTATCTGGAAGTTGCACAAAGTACAAGAAAATAGACTAACATGTCTAGGACAGGTATGCGAACTTTGTTCGGGGATAACAGTCAAGGTAAAGCTCCAAATAATTCGGTGATGGACAGGTGTACAAGTCAATAGGATATGTAAGCAAAATAAATTAATATATGGCCATAAATCCTAAATTGCCAAAAATAATCCTAAAATGCTAGAATCTGGTCGAGGGGGTTTACAATCTACCCAACTTATAAAAATTTTGTCCTCGAAATTAAAACTAAGCCACGGTAGAAGTCAAAGACGGCATAAGATATAATTTAACAAAGTAATTTATATCTTGGTTTACGAATAGGTTCGAAAAACGTTCATGCATGTCGTTCACACGCTTCAAAGTAGATTCTCCTGGCGTGTCATGCTTCCATGCCACGCGGATCAAGGGAATAGACTGATTTCTTAATATTTTTTCTCGATGATCACGGATTCCTACGGGTTGCTTTTGATACGACATGCTCGGCCTAATGGTGATCTCCGAATGGTTGGGAACATGACTGCTGTCTGTCACATATCGCCTGAGTTGCGATACGTGGAATATTTCAAGTACTCTCTCAAATGAAGGTGGTAGCGTACGTTGATATGCCACTACTCCCACTCTTTCTAGCACGTCAATGGTCCAACATACCTTGGACTCAACTTGCTGCGTCCTCCGAATCGAATGGTGTCTCTAGTAGGTGAGATCCTCAAGATGACATGATCGTCTTCTTTGAATTTTAAGGGACGATGATGACGGTCTACCTACTGCTTCTGTCTGTCTTGCACTGCTCGCAAGTGTCCTTGTATTTACTTAACTGTCTCTTCGGTGTTGACCACCAACTTTGGTCACGCGAATCCTTGTCTGGTAAAATACTGACTGGTATGCCGTGCAATCTTAGGATTTATCTCATATTACGACGGTTGCATGTTCCAATTTCTTCTCATGTACTTATAATTGTCTAGATGCATCTGCTATTACCTTGCCATCCTGTATCAATACGCATCCCAAACTTTTTCCTGATGCGTCTGTAGATCACAACCGCCTGATCCGGATGGAATAGTTAATACGGGTGCTGTGGTCAATCGTTTCTTCAATTCCTCGAAAGCGACTTGACACTCGTTAGTCCTTAGAAATTCTTAATCCTTATAAGTCAACCTAGTCATAGGTGCTGCTATCCATTCAGGAGTCAATCAATTGTTCATCCAGGTAAAATCCATTTAGACTCCTGACAGCAAAATGATACATTCTTCATCGTAATACTTGAGTTCTGAACTTGACCCAAGTTACGAGGCAAAAATAAAAATTTCATGATGTCATAGTGATGCACGTATCAGGAACGTAGGTAGGTAGTGAAGGGTCATCTAAAGGTAGCATAATTTATAAACTGCAATCTAATCTAATAATAGGGTTTGGTAATTACCCAAGAAACAAACAGAAATGGCTACAGAAACAATATACTTCGTATTTATACTAAGTACGAGGTTTCGTCCTTCCGAAATAAGGAAAGACGGAAAAGAGTAATCAAGAGTTCAAGGGGGAGGTAATAGATTAGAAGTATGAGGGTCAAGGCATTTTAAAGAATTCAAAGGGGAATTGTCAAGGCAGTTGTGGATTGAAATCCTATTCTGGTAATCCCTATTCACATATTCGTATCAGCACAGTTAGGTAACTGATACGATATGCTCAGACATATCTAGAGGGCAAGTACATCTGTCTACTAATCACTATATATCTCAATCCATGTAAGGTAGTTATGCGAAGGACGAACCAAGTGCACTATGGTTGATCATACCGTAATACACTGATTCTGAAATGTATTAGTGTAGTACTCCAATAATACATATCATGAACAAGCTTGATAAAGAATAAGCTTGCAAAACTAGGCTATAATAGCAGTATAAGTCAAGGTAATATAGTAAATATAAGTACGCTAGATTATGATACGAGAATTTACAAAATAATTTAAATTCACAAAAAGCCTAGACTCTACCATCTCTACAGTTATTATTCTAACTTCTACTCTAAGATGCTAGTTTGACCAAAAAGAGGTATGGCCTTCTAATTTCTACAATCTTAATAAACACTATAGGCTGTCTGCCTAAAACAGAGATTTTAAGAAAGTCCGCGTAAAGTAGGGGTTCGAGGTTGTCTGCGTATAGCGGAGATAAAAATAATTTTTGCGTAACGCAAGGCTTCAGAGTTATCTGCGTAAAACAGAGAAGCGTAAGGTAGAGCTTCAGAGCTGTCCGCATAATAAGTTTGTGCATAAAAATCTGCGCGTAAATATCTCCTGCGTAAAGTCTAGCTTACGTTGTAGCGTAAAGTTGTACGAGAAACTCATGAGTTTGTCAGTCAAATTTGTGAATCCTGACATCTGACAAAAGTACTTGTACAACGATCGAGAGGACGGTTTGTGATGATGAATTTGCACGGAGTCCCAGGTTGTCGTTTAGTGACTTTATTGGATACAAGTCATTTACGCTTGAGGTGAGACAAAACCAGATGTCCTGTCAAAAGCTGTTTCTTTTTGCACAGGGCTCGAGGCATATCTCTGCCTTTAATGCCCGAGATTGGGTCAAGGCTGGGGAAAGCTAAGGCTGTAATAAATACGCTCACATCCTATCATTATATTCTACGCCTAATCAGGTTACTCTACGCTGGTTATCTATTGTTCATGAATCATCAGGTTTACACAGGGCAGTTACCTACGTGGCTTGCATGACGCAGGATAAGGAAGATTAAGGGATCGTGGGTAGCGGTTGTCATAACTACGACGTAAAGGAGACAATCTCCTGCATAATTTGGTTTTTACGCCAACAGGAAAGTCCTTTGGCTTTTACGCCAACTAGGCAGTCGTTTGGTTCTTACGCCAACAAGGGTAAAGGGTCTCTGGTGTAAAACTCTGGTTATCTGTAAACCCCCTGATTTTTAAGAAAATTTTATTTTTGGATTTTTATATTTTTCTGGAATTTTCTGAGAAATTTCTCTAATTAAATTAAGGTATTTTAATTATTAAATGATTTTTAACTATTATTAAATAATATTAAAATATTATGAGAATAATATTTTATGGTGTAAAATAGAAAACCAGACATAGGGTAATTTTTCGGGAATTTATTGGACCCCGGAAGGATTTTAAAGCCCTAAATACTAATAATTAATTTGAACCCAAAATAAATCGGGTTTTTATTAAATAAACCAAACCAAATTGAACCGGACCGAGTTTATATTATTAAACCAATTTCTATCGGGTCGGATCCGGGTCCAACCCAGACCCGACCCATTAACCCGAACCCGAACCCGACCCGCCTATTTGATTTCGGATCGGGCCGGATCCGTTAGAACCCGACCCGACCCGCCTACCCTACCCGACCCGTTAACTCTTTCTTCCCCAACGAACAGCCGCCGACCCCTGACCTTCCCCCGCCGCCGGCGACGTTGCCCCTCCCTCTTCCCGAACGTCCGGCCGACCCTCCATCTTCCTCTCCTTCACCAGCCGCCTCCTCCACTACCTGTAACCGCCGACGGCCCCTCCAGCTCCCCGCTCCTCCCCTATATAAGCCCTAGTCGCCCGGAGCTAAGCCCTAGATCTCGTCGGAGCCCGCACCTTCCCTCTTCCTCCTCCCTTCGCCGTCCCTGTCCAGCCACCACCCAGTCGACCTCCTCCTTCCTTCCCCTCGTTGCTCCTCGAGAACCCGCCGGTCGACTTCCCCGCCGACCAGAGCCTAGCCGACCTCCGCCCAGTGCCGTGCAGCTTCGGCGTACCTCTGCCCAGACCCGGACACAGCAGAGGACACTCGGATACAACCCTAAACCCTAATTTCTGTGTCGTGTCGGACACAGAGTCCAGGACACAGGACACAACTCGATTTTCTGGAACCCACTTCAGGTACTTGTAACTTCTTGCTCGTAGCTCAGATTTCGATTTCGTGAATTGTATCGCGCAGCCTGTATGACCCCCTCGGTGCCCGTGCAAACTGCTCGGGGCATCGCGTCCTGTGGTGATTGTACACCGCGAACCAAAAAAACAGGAAAACCAATACCTCGTTTCACCCCGGAACTGAGTACGCCCCGCCAAACGGGACGACTTGGTCGTGTGCGGTCTTCACAGATACGTGCGCGTCATTGATACGGACGTGCAGGATTTCGCAGAAGCTGATTCGGATGTGCGTGCACACCGGAATCAGTGCGTATCCGCGGACACCGCCCCGTATTCGACTTTTCTGAATCTCGCTGTAACTTAGTGTACACACGTCAGATCGAGACGAAACTTGTGCCATCGGACTCGTAGCAATACGCTGGTCCTGTGAGCCAAGTTTGGTTCGATTCTGAGAACGTTGACAAAATCGTGTGTCGTGGGCCCCATAGGCTCCACCCGACGGGCGATTTTGAGAACGGCTCATCGGAATCCAATTCTGGAAGTTTCTTTGGGTTCGTATCATCGTTCCTGACCTGTTGACACTAAGTTGGACTATTTTTGAGACCTTTGACCCTGACGCATTTTTTGGTGCAAAGCGGCCTACATCTGGACCCCGCCTTGACCCGAAAATGACGTTTTTGCCCTTGTCTCCAAATTGGACTCAAGGACAGGCGTTCCTAGCTGACTAATATTTTCTGGACCTGATGGTGATGTTTGTTTCAGCAGCCGGAGTACTGTCCGTAATCCCAGCTGAAGCCCGAGCTACAATTGGAGCCGAAAACCCAAGCAAGTGTACATTGCCATAAATGCAGTTTAATGATTCATTATCTCTTGACTTATTTCTTGTGATTGTTGTAAATGCTCAACCCTAGGGCCGTGTGACTTGCTTAGCGTCCGATCATAGTCGGGTGCCAACACCGTACGCGGGGTTGTGCAATGTCACTTAGAGCTGGTTATCGTGACATTTATAAATCTCGTACTTGCCCTATCAAGTACATTATACCCAGGACACTTGACACAGAGCATGAGACAGAATCTTCCTGATTATTCAAGGTGGTTCTGTATAGGATATAGATTTCATGACTTGAGCTTCATTTTCTTAGATCTTAATAAATGACGGATTGTATTAGTTTAATCTTGCGTAACATGAACATTGAGATCTGTGACGTGAGATTTCATTGGGTGGGGAGAGTATTACCATATCAAGGCTGAATATATTATATTGTGTAATCTGGATGTGTCCTAGTCTCTGACACAGAGCTTTGGCACCAGTTCTGGCCCTTCGAGAAAATACTGCTATGGTTTCTTGACACTGATCCTGTAGTAGTCTCAGCCTGAGTATGACTAATAACTCTCACTTGCATTATCACTTAGCTGGTTTAATTACTTACCCTTTTGTTCCTTTATTTGCTACACTGCATTATATTTTGGCTTGTCTTTATCTGTACCTTGCTATGTCCCCTGAGGACCTGGAATGGATTATGTCCCCAGATTTAGGAGATGAGATCTACCCAGAGGTGTATGGAACAGGAGTGCTACTCGGAGCAGTACCTGAACCTGAAGACGAGGTGATCGCTGAGGACTTCTCCTGAATAACTGCTCCGCCTTGCTCAGTCTTATTGGCAAAATAGACTTTCTTTCCTGTTTAATTAAACTCTTTATTTTCTGTCTATGAGAACATTGTAACAGACTTAATATCAGATTGTTCTCCGATTTATTTACTTTCACTGGTTGTTGTTTAATATTTCATTTGCTGATTTTGTTATAATTATTCTGTGGATGAGAATAGTAAAACCCTGACTTATGAAATACAGCTTAAGTATGCCCGATGGATCCATTAAATTGGGTTTGTCCATCGGTGCGTGCTGCTGGCCATTGCCACGTGTCCAGTCCCTCGATATTTTGGGACTGGGGCGTGACATGGTTTTTGTGGTAGCCCATACAGGTCAACGACTTAAGTTGTTCGGTTTCAACTTAGGGACCGAACAGGCCTGCAATAAGAATATGATAAGTTTTAGGATCTCATCCACTTGCTTGAATCATTTTTGATATCAGTATCGTATTCGAACTAATTTTTGACTTGCATCTTGCCTTGATTCCTGTGCGCCTCTTATAGTTTATTTTTGATGCAGAGAAATGGATTCACAAGAAAACGACGGAACTCCAGCAAGAACACCAATAGGTGCTGAAACCACCTACGGAGAAGATAAAGTGACGCTATTGAGTGGAGATCCCTCTACTCACCGAAGCAGACAAGCAGATCCGCAATCTTCTAGATTTCGGCGTGATGACATTCCACCTCCGCCCCAGTTCACTCCACAAATGCCTGTCTTTCCACCAGGGCAAGCAATGGACGGACAGCAGATGTTTCAGATATTCTACGCAATGATGCAAGCCCAGCAACAAGTCCAACACGAGGCTCAGCGTCGTGAGGCTGATTACTTGAGGAACAGTCTAGTAAATGCACTGGAGCAGGCCAACCTACCAGCTAGACGGCAACCGACGGGCTCTATCACAGACTTCCGCCAGCTGAAGCCCCGTACCTTTTCTGGCAAGGAGGGACCAACAGAAGTGCATGAATGGCTCACCAATATTCGGCATCAATTAGAAGCAGCTGAGCTTCCACAAGAACGTTGGATGACTGCCGTCAGAATGCAATTGACGGACAATGCTCATCACTGGTGGCTATCCGAGGAGACCAGGCTCGGACCAGACCGAGTTACTTGGGAAGAGTTCTCCAGACTCTTCCAGGAGATGTACATACCGGCTATCGCTTGATCTGAACTTCGGGACAAGTTCAATCGCCTCACTCATGAAGCTATGACGGTGGAAGAGTACAACGTCGAGTTTATTCGTCTGAGTCGCTTCGCTCCTACCTTGATCCCGACAGAAGTAGAGAAGGCCGAGAAGTTTTTCGACGGACTCAACATCGAGCTACAGAAACTAATTGGATTTGTCGTACCAACTTCGTACTCGGACGTCCTTGATGCAGCTCGACGCATGGAGCGCGTCACCAAGAGAGAGACCAGTCTGAAGCGGCCTTCCCCATCAGCAACAACCAGAGCACCACAAGAAGAAGCTGCAAAGAGACCTCACCTACAGCAACAGCAGAAAGCAGCTACACCACAAGTGATAGCCCTCTCTACTTGTCACTACTGTGGCAAAACAGGCCATATCGCCAGGGAATGCCGACGCAGGCTAGGACTATGCTTAGGTTGCGGATCCAGACATCATGCAGTAAGGGACTGCCCTGAGCGTAGAGAAGCACCAAGAGCAAACCAACAAGCTCTACCGGCACCAGCAGGACATCAACCAAGGCCACCCTTGGCACTTCAAGCAGCACACTACCAGCAAGCCCAGCAACAGCAGAGAGCACCACCTCAAGGACGCGGCCAAGTGTTCGCGATGACTGTGGGAGACGCGCAGAACCGTGGCGTAGCTAATGCGCGTAAGTTTTGTTGTTCCGTTTCTAGCATTGTTATAGTTCGTGCCTGCTGATTCGTGACCCCAGACTTGACCTGATAACTTTAACCTGATAACTTTAACTTGCTAATAATTAATAACCAATTGATAACCTAGTTTTGAACTTGATAATAACCTAGAATTGTTAAACTTAATATGTTTTAAAGATAACCTAGTTTTCTAAAACTATAATTTTCTAGATTTTCCACATTTGGGAAATTGCATAACTTCTACTTAGGGAAATGATTTTTCCTATGTGTTCAAGCCCTGAACCTTGATTGTATTGTGATTCGAATAAAATTGATAACCGTGTCATCTCTGTTGACCGGTTATTCTTTGATTGCGAGGACGCAATCCTCTTAAGGGGGGTAGATTGTAAACCCCCTGATTTTCAAGAAAATTTTAATTTTTGGATTTTTTACATTTTTCTGGAATTTTTGGAATTTTCTGAGAATTTTCTCTAATTAAATTAAGGTGTTTTAATTATTAAATGATTTTTAACTATTATTAAATAATATTAAAATATTATGAGAATAATATTTTATGGTGTAAAATAGAAAACCAGACATAGGATAATTTTTCGGGAATTTATTGGACCCCGGATGGATTTTAAAGCCCTAAATACTAATAATTAATTTGAACCCAAAATAAACCGGATTTTTATTAAATAAACCAAACCAAATTGAACCGGACCGGGTTTATATTATTAAACCAATTTCTATCGGGGCGAATCCGGGTCCAACCCAGACCCGACCCATTAACCCGAACCCGACCCGCCTATTTGATTTCGGATCGGGCCGGATCCGTTAGAACCCGACCCGACCCGCCTACCCTACCCGACCCGTTAACTCTTTCTTCCCCAAACGAACAGCCGTCGACCCCTGACCTTCCCCCGCCGCCGACGACGTTGCCCCTCCCTCTTCCCGAACGTCCGGCCGACCCTCTATCTTCCTCTCCTTCACCAGCCGCCTCCTCCACTACCTGTAACCGCCGACGGCCCCTCCAGCTCCCCGCTCCTCCCCTATATAAGCCCTAGTCGCCCGGAGCTAAGCCCTAGATCTCGCCGGAGCCCGCACCTTCCCTCTTCCTCCTCCCCTCGCCGTCCCTGTCCAGCCACCACCCAGTCGACCTCCTCCTTCCTCCCCCTCGTTGCTCCTCGAGAACCCGCCGGTCGACTTCTCCGCCGACCAGAGCCTAGCCAACCTCCGTCCAGTGCCGTGCAGCTTCGGCGTACCTCTGCCCAGACCCAAACACAGCAGAGGACACCCGGACACAGCAGAGGACACCCAGATACAACCCTAAACCCTAATTTCTGTGTCGTGTCGGACACAGAGTCCAGGACACAGGACACAATTCGGTTTTATGGAACCCACTTCAGGTACTTGTAACTTCTTGCTCGTAGCTCGGATTTCGATTCCGTGAATTATATCGCGTAGCCTGTATGACCCCCTCGGTGCCCGTGCAAACTGCTCGGGGCATCGCGTCCTGTGGTGATCGTGCACCGCGAACCAAAAAACAGGAAAACCAACGCCTCATTTCACCCCGAAACTGAGTACGCCCCGCCAAACGGGACGACTTGGTCGCGTGCGGTCTTCACAGATACGTGCGCATCGTTGATACGGACGTGCGAGATTTCGCAGAAGCTGATTCGGATGTGCGAGCACACCGAAATCAGTACGTATCCGCGGACACCGCCCCGTATCCGACTTTTCTGAATCTCGCTGTAACTTAGTGTACACACGTCGGATCGAGACGAAACTTGCGCCATCGGACTCATAGCAATACGTTGGTCCTGTGAGCCAAGTTTGGTTCGATTCTGAGAACGTTAACAAAATCGTGTGTCGTGGGCCCCATAGGCTCCACCCGACCGGCGATTTTGAGAACGGCTCATCGGAATCCAATTCTGGAAGTTCCGTTGGGTTCGTATCATCGTTCCTGACCTATTGACACTAAGTTGGATTGTTTTTGAGACCTTTGACCCTGACGCATTTTTTGGTGCAAAGCGGCCCACATCTGGACCCCGCCTTGACCCAAAAATGACGTTTTTGCCCTTGTCTCCAAATTGGACTCAAGGACAGGCGTTCCTAACTGATTAATATTTTCTGGACCTGATGGTGATGTTTGTTTCAGCAACTGGAGTACTGCCTGCAATCCTAGCTGAAGCCCGAGCTACAATTGGAGCCGAAAACCCAGACAAGTGTACCTTGCCATAAATACAGTTTAATGATTCATTATCTCTTGACTTATTTCTTGTGATTGTTGTAAATGCTCAACCCTAGGGCCGTGTGACTTGCTTAGCGTCCGATCATAGTCGGGTGCCAACACCGTACGCGGGGTTGTGCAATGTCACTTAGAGCTGGTTATCGTGACATTTATAAATCTCGTACTTGCCCTATCAAGTACATTATACCCAGGACACTTGACACAGAGCATGAGACAAAATCTTCCTGATTATTCAAGGTGGTTCTGTATAGGATATAGATTTCATGACTTGAGCTTCATTTTCTTAGATCTTAATAAATGACGGATTGCATTAGTTTAATCTTGCGTAACATGAACATTGAGATCTGTGACGTGAGATTTCATTGGGTGGGGAGAGTATTACCATATCAAGGCTGAATATATTATATTGTGTAATCTGGATGTGTCCTAGTCTCTGACACAGAGCTTTGGCACCAGTTCTGGCCCTTCGAGAAAACACTGCTATGGTTTCTTGACACTGATCCTGTAGTAGTCTCAGCCTGAGTATGACTAATAACTCTCACTAGCCTTATCACTTAGCTGGTTTAATTACTTACCCTTTTGTTCCTTTATTTGCTACACTGCATTATATTTTGGCTTGTCTTTATCTGTACCTTGCTATGTCCTCTGAGGACCTGGAATGGATTATGTCCCCAGATTTAGCAGATGAGATCTACCCAGAGGTGTACGGAACAGGAGCGCTACTCGGAGCAGTACCTGAACCTGAAGACGAGGTGATCGCTGAGGACTTCTCCTGAACAACTGCTCCGCCTTGCTCAGTCTTATTGGCAAAATAGACTTTCTTTCCTGTTTAATTAAACTCTTTATTTCCTGTCTATGAGAACATTGTAACAGACTTAATATCGGATTGTTCTCCGATTTATTTACTTTCACTGGTTGTTGTTTAATATTTCATTTGCTGATTTTGTTATAATTATTCTGTGGATGAGAATAGTAAAACCCTGACTTATGAAATACAGCTTAAGTATGCCCGATGGATCCATTAAATTGGGTTTGTCCATCGGTGCGTGCTGCTGGCCATTGCCACGTGTCCAGTCCCTCGATATTTTGGGACTGGGGCGTGACATTATCCAACATAGGATGAGGATTTCAGTCCTAGTATTCAACCTTGGATTTCTTTGGGTTCCTCAAGACTAGGGTCAACACTATGATCAATTCTCTAACTAATCCTAGTAGTGTTTATACTACTCTCAAGTCATACAAAAATACGTCAAGGGATAATGGTAAGTTATTTTATAGGTAGTGATGCTAGGGTTCATTAGGTAGCATGGAAGACTAGGGTTCATTTAGTAGTCTGAACTTAATAATGTGTCAAAGCCCTAGTTGTATTCTAAGTAGGAATATTACCCTAAGTATCATCCTATTAACAGGGATTTCTATATTCTAACAGGGGCTATACTCGAGAAAATTATCAGGGAAGCACATGAATCAAGCAGGATGCAATTTGTAAGTAGGACAGATTGGAAGGAAGATAAGTCATAGTCAATTATGGATGAGATCCTATGTTCTAATCCTAGGTGCAGGCTTGCTCAGTACAGTAACGTAACCGAGACAATATGCTCTGACCTGCATGGGCCACCACTAAAAATATGTCACGCCCCAGTCCCAAAATATGTAGGACTATGACACGTAAGCATGCCAGCCGCCTGTATATATGGCAACTCCAATATATGGAAACCATATATACGAGCGTACGCTGTATAATGAACAATAATTCACAAGTGATAAAACTATCACAAGTCACAGGGTATAATCTAAATCTCATCCACAGAAATCAAATACGAATAACCAATAACCATGTAACTAGATCTCAATACAGATATCTAAGAATGACAGTCAGATGGAAATAAATCTACTGCCGAAATAGAATATAAAAAGGAACCAGATACACAACATATAAGAACAACATCTGACAATCACGAGGCCCGAAGAGAAGACCTCCTCGGAATATAAGTAGCCTGTCCGGATGCTGTACTCCTGCAAATACTCATGAACATCTACGCCTGGAAAGGGACCAGGTCCTCAGAGGGACATAACAAGATACAGAAAAATAACATGCCAAGTATGTAAATACTGAATAAATAAGGGGGTGTGCTAACCACCTAAGTGAATGCAATTTAAAGACCTGGTAGTACGCATGGGAATGTGTAGGCTCAGACATATGCTGACGTAATTCACCAATCGTCGGGACTGGCTAGTATATGCCACATATGCCCCCGTTTAAGGGCATTGATGCTATCCCCATCTCCTAAGAGCATGGTAACTTAAAACATATTGCAACTCCCCATCTCTGAAGAGCATGGTAACTTGAAATATATTGCAACTCCCCATCTCATAAGAGCATGGTAACTCGCTATATATACCGTAATCCCCATCTCCGAAGAGCATGGTAACTTGAGTATATATCAGGGGGGGTATCCCATATGCCTACTAGATGTCTTTCCCGCCCAATGTAGATGTACAAATCGTGAAAACGATGTGGACATCTCATACTATGATGCAAGTCTCTATGAAATAAACAACTGAGCAATATACCGCTACACGTGTTGCTCACACTGATGGCCAGACGCGCATGAGGCATGCGTCCCTACATGAACTCACTCTATGACGTGTAATGATACATGTCAAGGCCTGGGGAGTCATACCAATAACTCCACAACTTTAGGTGGGTCTACTAGACACTAGGTCATACACAAGTCCTAACGTCAACGCCTTCGCTGACTGCACCCGAGTCTGCTCGGACGCGCACATTTATATAATAAATAAAAATGTAACTAACAATAATTGAATTTAAATAGTACAACAAGGCAAGGTATACTTGTCTGGCAAGAGAGCTGCAAATATGTAACGTCCAGATGTCAAGTACCAAGTGTCAGAAACTATGACCTCAGAATGAATGTCTCCGGATACTGAAATAAATATCACTAACAGTCTCAGAAAATATCAAATAGCTAGAAACGCCTGTCCTTAAGTCCAATTTGGACACAGGGGAAAAAATAACAGTTTCTGGTCAAAGCGGGGTCCACATGTGGGTCGCTTTGCACCGAAAAACGTGTCAGGGTCAAAAGTTTCCAAATTTGCCAAACTTAGTGTCAACAAGTCCAGAACGTCGATACGAATCCAACGAAATATCCAGAACTGGATTTCGATGTGCCGATCACAAAATCGCCCGTCAAGTGGAGCCTGTGGGGCCCACGATACGGGATTTTGCCAACGTTCTCAGAATCGAACCAAACTTGGATCACAGGACCAGCGTATTGCTACGAGTCCGATGGCGCAAGTTTTGTCTCAATCGGCCGTGTGTACACAAAGTTGCAACGTGTTCCAGAACAGACAGATATGGGATATTGTCGGCGGATACGCGTTGATTTCGGTATGCACGCACATCCAAATCAACTTCTGCGAAATCCTGCACGTCCGTATCAACGACGCGCACGTTCCGGTAAAGACCGCGTGCGACCAAGTCGTCCCGTTTGGCGGGGCGTACTCAGTTCCGGGGTGAATCGGGTCGTTGTTTTTCCTGTTTTTGGATCGCGTGCCGCGATCGCCACAGGACGCGATGTACCGTGCGGGTTGCACGGGCACCGAAAGGGTCACATAGCCTACGTGTCACAACTGACGGAATTAAAAACGGAACTACGAGGAGTTAGAACGGGTTACCTGAACAGGGCTCCGTGAAAACTGAATTCCGCGTGTCCGGGAAGAGATTCGACATGGCGCTGATCGTGTCTGGGCTGAGTCCGGGCTCTAAAATGCTGCTGTGTCCGGTTCTGCTTGAGTCGGGGTCATCGCGGGGTGGTCCGGAGCTGCTGCGGCCAGGGCTCCGGGGTCGTCTGCTCGTCGACGGAGGAGCTGGGTCGGGGGCACGGCTGAGACGAGGGGAGAGAGGTGGTGAGACTGCGAGGGCTCGGGGCTGGCCAGGGTCATGGCTGCTGCGTTGTCTCCGGTGAGGAGGAGGGGGAGAAGTCTGCGGCTGGGGAGGAAACCTACGGCGACGAGGAGGAGGGAAGAGGGCTGGGAGAGGTCAGGCGGAGGAGGGGCTGGGCGCTGGCCGGACGGGGAGTGGCCGAGTGGAGGAGGAGGAGGTCGAGAAGGAAAAGAGGAGGAGGAGGAGATGCTGGTGATGGAGGGTGGTGGTGGCGAGTGATAAGTGTGGCGGTGGTCGCGGAGTTGTGTGGGTCGTCAGGCGGAGGAAGAAGAGGGGAGAAGATGCTGGAGGTGGTGGCGTGGTGGTCGTGATGGATTGGTGGTGGCGGCGAGTTATGGAGGAGGTGGAGAAGGAGGCCGGGAAGGGGCGGGCAGAGGTCGGGGGCTGCCGCCGGGGTCGGATGGCGGAGGGCGGAGGAGAAAGAGAGCTCGGGGGAGAGGGAGAGGATGGCGGAGCTCAGCGGCGGGGGGGGGGGGGGTTGCTCGCCGCGGGATGGGGAGTCGGCTCCGGCGAAGGGGGCTCGCCGCTCCGGCGGGGGGGGGGGTCGGCTGCGGGCTGAGATGGGGGTAGGGTTAGGGATTTTATTTGATTTTTCTTTTTCTTTTGTTTTCTTTTTATAGAAAATTTATATTATTTTAATAAGTAAAATATCTAGAAATATTTTACAAGATATTTTGTAGATATTTTCAGGATATTTTCGGGATATTTTTGGGTGGGTCCCGTCTCCAAATGGACGGTGCAGGTTCACCGGCCAATGAGGGGATGACACCTCGCACTGTAATTTGCAGAAAAGTCCTTAAAATTTTATAAATTGCGCAGAGATCCTATTTTATGAAATTACGCAATTACGAAATTGTCTGGGAAAAACACCTGATTCCTGAAATTGCTAAAATGCACAGAACTGAAGGAAATTATTGTGTGAGGGTCCTAAGGGGGTGGGGGTGAGTCTGGGCAGGGACTGGGCCTGGTTTTGGGGTGATACGGACCATCGTATTTATTAATTAATAAATACTGCACACGGTGTTCACTAATTATTTAGAGGCAGGTAGGGCCATAATTTTCTTGCGGTGTCAATACACTAAATGTATTATACTCAGTGTAGAAAATTAACTTTTTTTGTTTGGGCAAAACAGGTGCAGGTTGGGCCTCTAATATCTGTTGGAACAGGGATGGGTACAGATCTAGGAATTTAATTACGTACGTTTGTAACGATAATTGCGCGTCTCATACGAGGCTCAAAACAGAGTATCTGGAAGTTGCACAAAGTGCAGAAAAATAGACTAACATGTCTAGGACAGGTATGCCAACTTTGTTCGGGGATAACAGTCAAGGTAAAGCTCCAAATAATTCGGTGATGGACAGGTGTACAAGTCAATAGGATATGTAAGCAAAATAAATTAATATATTACCATAAATTCTAAATTGCCAAAAATAATCCTAAAATGTTGGAATCTGGTCGAGGGGGTTTACACAACCTGTAGAAGCATAAAAAATCATGCAGACCGCATAAAGGTCATGCCCCCTCAAAAGAACAAGCAAGCCGCAGAGAAGCCACATGCGGCATGAACAAACAAGTCACAAAAAATCCATATGCGGCCTGAACAATCAAGTCGCAGAGAAGCCATATGCGGCATGAACAGTCAAGCCGTAGAAGAGCCACATGCGGACTGATCAACCAAGTCACAGAAAAGTCGCATAGTATACTATATGCGGCCTGAACGACCACAGAGCAAGGAGACCGCATAAAATATCCCTGACGCAGATTCTGATGTCTATCAGAAGCTCTGATACATCACTCATCACTCCGAGATGCTTTGAGACTCGTGAAGATGACGGCTCAGGAAAAGACAAGTCACATCAGTGCATTAATTGCTTCGACAAACTTGCCATGCCATGTGTCCTACGTATGCGGCATCGTCGCCATGCGGCTTAAGTGTCCATTCAACCAAAGCCCAACGAGAGCTTGCATAAGACCACAACGCCATCATGCGGACAGAGTGTCCATCCGACCAAGGCCAAACAAGAGCATGTATGCGTCTATAAGACGCATGCGGCCTCGCCATCATGTGGCCAGAGTATCTATTCGACCAAGGCCCAAATGAGAGCACGTATGCGACTACAAGACTCATGGGCCTCGCCATCATGAGGCCAAGTTTCTATGCGGCCTCCAGCTCACAAGATCTTTTCGTTATAACTGTAGAGATCTTCGCACAGTTGGTGCTGACTACGTGTCCAGCTGACCAAGTCACGCACACAACGGGTTGGTAACAACCCCGAGATCTTTTCAATAGCATATCTCAACCAAGACCACGTGAAAATCGGCCCATGGCATACGACGACAGTTACAACCTTATTCTGTTGAAGGAGCCTTATGTGGCCACCAAACAGAGGCATATGCGCCACCCATAGTCCATCAGCACGATAGCTATAAATATGAGCAACTTGAATGTTCTAAGGGCTGAATTTTTTCTTCTGCTTCAAAGAGAGAGAGAGAGAGAGAGAGAAAGAGAGAAAGAGAGAGCATACCACCCCCGGCCAATACGAGAGAGAGCATACCGAGATGAGCAAAGAGAGAACGTAAGATTCCTCACCCTTTATCAGATCGTCCACGGAGTAAATGAGACGCCATAACACTCCTTGTCCATCGCCACACCCCAGATCGAAAAAAATATTATACTTAGATTGTCCGTCTAGGACCTTTTTGTACTTTATTTCGTTTGTTAATTAAATCAAGCTCTTTTAGAACCTTCAAATTTAATGGCGAACAAGATGGCGACTCTGCTGGGGATATTTTTCTTCTCTGATAAGAAATTTGTCCTGCAATTGGATGCAGTCAAGCTCGGGTCCACTCAAAGGATGCTGGTGGTCCTCTTCGACCAACAGGCCTTCGAGGACATGCTCTCCGGGGACAGCGTGAGTCCTTCTTGAAGGCAAGCAAAGCCCAAAAAGACCCGCATGACGCGGGTAGCAAAGGCCACCGTGTCTCATCCAACTGCAGAGCAGGCGCTCCCAGTCTCTCTCCCTGCCGCAGGGATCGCACATCATGCGTCCAGTGGTTATGCAACAGCCTCTTCCAACCAGAAGGGTGCTCACCACTCGAAGACCCGCAGGACGTGGGTAGCAAAGGCCACCGCGCCTTACCCAACTGCGGAGCTTACGCTCCTCACCTCTCTCCCTGTTGCTGAAGGCGCTCTCAGGCGTCCCCTCAGGCTGTCCATGCGGCATCCTCGCCTGGCGCAGAAAGCGCACAGCACCCAAACTCTGGCAGAGAAAAATACTATGATGCCAGACGTTCAAACGCTGATGCAAGCTCTATGCGGCCAAGGAGGAGGCCTCATAAGACTCACTATGCGACATCTATTGACGGTCACATGAAAATGGCCGCATGCGACTCTGGCAGTAGTCGAACCTCTATTTTTGATCGAATCTCATGCAGCGCTGACCCTATGTGCCATGCTGAGAATGATGAAAATCCAAACTTGGACTCTTCATACTATGTGCCTATGGGTACCAAGTCAAAGAAGCCTGGGACAGTGCGAGCTCATCATGCTCAAGCAACTGTCCATTCGACTTACCGTCGGAGGATACCGCTAACTGTTATGCGGGCCCCTGATGGAAAGCTGTATAAGACCGACCCGTGCGTCCTGCCCTCAGCGAAAAATGGACAGGGTCTGTCTCAAAAGTCTTCCACTGATGATCTGGGGAAAGTTCTTGTATGAAGCCTAGATCAGGGAGCAAAAACAACATCCACACACTCGTGCGCTCGGTCTACCCGTGCTCACGAAAAGGGTGCAAAGGTGAGTCAGCCCTCGTCTGACTTGCGCAATATAATCAATCATAAGCACATGGTGAGAGAGGCAGCTACGGCATGTGAATTGTCCTCCCCAGGACATCACTGTGCCAAAATCATTATCAACTGCTGTTGCAACAAAGTGGCAGTACCTACAAGCAGGCAATCAACATTCTAACGACTGCACCCAAAGGCATCTATCCAGCAATAATCCAAAGATTATGTGCAAACAATAGAGGAGGAGGAGTTGTCCTTCGCATCATGTTACTCAGCTCGGAAGGTCCCTTCCACCACATTAGGAAGGAAGTCCAGCACCTCTAGCCCGTCACTCTCAATCAGTGAATTGAGAAGGTGATTACAGGAGGACCAGCAGCTGGACCTGCGGAAGGAGTTTTCCAGGGCACCTACTCGAAGAAGAAGCTATCAGCTTCTGGGGGTAGTTCTTCCTCAGAACCTCTGGGGGTAGTTGTAACACCCTGTTCCGCTCAAGCGGACTGCCGTCTCAATCGGCAATCGTGCAGCTGTCCCGACCTGCTTTGCCTCGATCAAGAAGCAAAGGATATCCAGACTTGTCCCTACAGGAATCCGGCTTGGACTTTCAGAGGCTCGCTCAGACGTATCGCTCTACCGAGGCGAATCATCGCTAAGGTGGGTGGCTACGGTGAACTTGCCTTTGCTTAGCCAGCACACATAAAATCTGGAATATTCATGCTAGTCGCTAGGTGAATCACCCCTGCATGCTAATAAATCCAATGCACCTAGCTAAGGGAATAATCCCAACTCATATTGCTTGCTAGAACATGAAAAAGGAAATACTGCTTATATTCAGACCCTCGCATGCTAAGTCCCTTAACGGTTTCATCTCTCGGACTACCTTCGGGCCCGAGCAAACGTGATTGCTTATGTTCCTTAGAAACGCATGCTTGTCTGCTTGTAATGTTGCCATGTTTTCATCCAAACCCGGAAGACTACTACGTAGTCGTTCCGTGCCTGAACGAACCTGCAAGTATCCGGGACCGTTAGGTCACCAAGGCAGCCCCGAACCAGGGGAATGCATCAAGACAAGTTATTGTACAGAACCAAGATTCAAGTATCCCGTATACTCGTATACTCGTGTTCCCGTGCACTCGTGTTCTCGTGTTCTCGTGTTCTAGTGCACGCGTGTTCTCGTGTATCTCGTATAATCGTGTTGCCTGAGATTGGTTAAATCGTGTTGCCTGAGATTGGTTAAATCGTGTTGCCTGAGATTGGTTAACCCTGACTTGCATGTCGCGGACTAGTTCCACGGACGGTCACCGGGGCACTGGGGCCGATCCGGTCCGGATGGAGCTCGTGTGTAGTCTCGTGTGCAGGGAGGATAGCTTACAACGCATCGTGTTCGTGTGCCTCGTGTACACGCGTAGCATGCTATCCTTGTCCTCGACTACGTCCATAATGGTTTTGCCAGCGACCGTGTTCATATAGATAAGTCATCCTCGCTTAGCGGCTATCCGCGTGCGAGTCACTGCATCGCATCAAGAACAACTAAACACCTGAACGATCATGTTAAAACGACCCTCCTGTTTGCAAATACTTGCCTCCTGAATGTTTATACATGCCTCTACTTGAATTAACATGTTTGCCTCAATGTTTGTCTTGGACAGGGAAGGAGATGGTAAGTTGGTAAGTCTCGCCGTGTTTCCTCAAACATCGCACGGCGCACTGCCCGACACGTTAGGCTATTCAATGTTTGCATGAAACTGATCCTAAGGCAACTAGAAAGACAACTTAATAGTTGTGCACGAAACCTGTATTACGTGTTTGGATTTGTCGAGCGGGCGAGTAGCTTCCCCACCAGTGCATTCAATGTACTGATAATCCACCAGTTTGTATGCAGGGTGCGGGAGAACCTCGTACGGTGTGGACGCCTCCTTCGTGCGTGCTAAGGCCAGGAGTTCCCTCTGAAGCCTTGCAACGGTGCGTCCGGGACTGAAGCACATATACAAGACATAAGTTGTGAACATCGTCTGACCATCGCCTGTACAAATCATTCCACAGTTGTAGCCACTTGGCACACCCTACTGTTTCAGAGAGAGAAGCTTGAGCGACTTGTAATCTCGGCTATACGCCGCCTGTAACACTTGTTCATATCAATAAAGAGATTACTTTACTTGTTTCTATGCTTCCGCTATATTTGTCGACTCAGTGAACCTGTTACCGATCGCCTATGCGTTCATGACTCCGCTGCACTCGGACAATCTGTGCGACTCTGTGGCTTAGAACTCTTGCCGCCAGCCAATGAACCCTGGCCTTGCACGGGCGTGGATCACGCTCGTGCGGCATCACGTCCGGATGGGTTAAGCGATCGTTCCGCGGGAGCGCTGGCGAGGGTAATTCCCGCCTAGCGGGAACGGCCGATTGCCTGCGGGAGATCGGGGCGTGACATGTTGGTATCAGAGCCTGGCTTTTACGCCTTTGGACTTCGATTCGATATCTCTGTTTCGAAAGCTCGTTTGTGGGTTATATGCGCGCTCTCTCTCAATGCCTCGATGGGATGTTCCAACAATAAGTCTAAATACTTTCAAAATACGTTTTGAATGATATGCTTGCTTGTCTGGTTGTATGCTGCGAGTGGCCTTTGTGCCAACCTGTGCGAACCCTTGAGAGTATCGCTAGTAGCTTGCCCGATTTTTACTAACCCTAAGTTTGGTTGAATGCATCTATTCGAGGGACGCCTTGAACTAGTGCACCATCCAAGACTTAAGAAAAGGTGAAACTCGAGTGCTAAGACTTCGCTATCACTGAGCTGGTTGACGTGTTCACGCTAGAAGTGCACTTCGAAAGTGCGCACGATCCAGTCTAAGCGATATGCTGATTTCGATGCTTGTGCAAGTGAAAATCCAAATGAACAAGTACAAACGACTTGTCTAGGATTGCCTCAACCCTAGATTACTGCTTGTCATTAGTAAGTCTCGAGGACGAGACTTTTTCTAAGTTGGGTAGGATGTAACACCCTGTTCCGCTCAAGCGGACTGCCGTCTCAATCGGCAATCGTGCAGCTGTCCCGACCTGCTTTGCCTCGATCAAGAAGCAAAGGATATCCAGACTTGTCCCTACAGGAATCCGGCTTGGACTTTCAGAGGCTCGCTCAGACGTATCGCTCTACCGAGGCGAATCATCGCTAAGGTGGGTGGCTACGGTGAACTTGCCTTTGCTTAGCCAGCACACATAAAATCTGGAATATTCATGCTAGTCGCTAGGTGAATCACCCCTGCATGCTAATAAATCCAATGCACCTAGCTAAGGGAATAATCCCAACTCATATTGCTTGCTAGAACATGAAAAAGGAAATACTGCTTATATTCAGACCCTCGCATGCTAAGTCCCTTAACGGTTTCATCTCTCGGACTACCTTCGGGCCCGAGCAAACGTGATTGCTTATGTTCCTTAGAAACGCATGCTTGTCTGCTTGTAATGTTGCCATGTTTTCATCCAAACTCGGAAGACTACTACGTAGTCGTTCCGTGCCTGAACGAACCTGCAAGTATCCGGGACCGTTAGGTCACCAAGGCAGCCCCGAACCAGGGGAATGCATCAAGACAAGTTATTGTACAGAACCAAGATTCAAGTATCCCGTATACTCGTATACTCGTGTTCCCGTGCACTCATGTTCTCGTGTTCTCGTGTTCTAGTGCACGCGTGTTCTCGTGTATCTCGTGTAATCGTGTTGCCTGAGATTGGTTAAATCGTGTTGCCTGAGATTGGTTAAATCGTGTTGCCTGAGATTGGTTAACCCTGACTTGTATGTCGCGGACTAGTTCCACGGACGGTCACCGGGGCACTGGGGCCGATCCGGTCCGGATGGAGCTCGTGTGTAGTCTCGTGTGCAGGGAGGATAGCTTGCAACGCATCGTGTTCGTGTGCCTCGTGTACACGCGTAGCATGCTATCCTTGTCCTCGACTACGTCCATAATGGTTTTGCCAGCGACCGTGTTCATATAGATAAGTCATCCTCGCTTAGCGGCTATCCGCGTGCGAGTCACTGCATCGCATCAAGAACAACTAAACACCTGAACGATCATGTTAAAATGACCCTCCTGTTTGCAAATACTTGCCTCCTGAATGTTTATACATGCCTCTACTTGAATTAACATGTTTGCCTCAATGTTTGTCTTGGACAGGGAAGGAGATGGTAAGTTGGTAAGTCTCGCCGTGTTTCCTCAAACATCGCACGGCGCACTGCCCGACACGTTAGGCTATTCAATGTTTGCATGAAACTGATCCTAAGGCAACTAGAAAGACAACTTAATAGTTGTGCACGAAACCTGTATTACGTGTTTGGATTTGTCGAGCGGGCGAGTAGCTTCCCCACCAGTGCATTCAATGTACTGATAATCCACCAGTTTGTATGCAGGGTGCGGGAGAACCTCGTACGGTGTGGACGCCTCCTTCGTGCGTGCTAAGGCCAGGAGTTCCCTCTGAAGCCTTGCAACGGTGCGTCCGGGACTGAAGCACATATACAAGACATAAGTTGTGAACATCGTCTGACCATCGCCTGTACAAATCATTCCACAGTTGTAGCCACTTGGCACGCCCTACTGTTTCAGAGAGAGAAGCTTGAGCGACTTGTAATCTCGGCTATACGCCGCCTGTAACACTTGTTCATATCAATAAAGAGATTACTTTACTTGTTTCTATGCTTCCGCTATATTTGTCGACTCAGTGAACCTGTTACCGATCGCCTATGCGTTCATGACTCCGCTGCACTCGGACAATCTGTGCGACTCTGTGGCTTAGAACTCTTGCCGCCAGCCAATGAACCCTGGCCTTGCACGGGCGTGGATCACGCTCGTGCGGCATCACGCCCGGATGGGTTAAGCGATCGTTCCGCGGGAGCGCTGGCGAGGGTGATTCCCGCCTAGCGGGAACGGCCGATTGCCTGCGGGAGATCGGGGCGTGACAGTAGTAATCCCCCGGACCTATACGATAATCCAGCGTTCCGAGAAGATGATGATTTCCAAGGAACGAAAGCTGAAATCCTTGGGGGTAGCCATCCTCGAAAAGAAGATGTCGCCTCCTACACTGGGGGTAGTCGTGCGACACTGCCAACCTTTCCTGATGACTATTCGTTGCAAGAGTCTGAAGCTAAAAGTGCTACGTCTACTGTCATGTCCATCTCTTCTCATGTAAGAATGACATACATGGCAGGGGACGAGCATGAATGCCCTAGTGATTGGAAGTACCTCGAGGTCCTCAAGGCCATGATGGAGACAATGAGCGAATCAATGCAAGTCCTGACCCAGGCAATGCTGGAGATTAAAGCGAACATGGCTTTCCAACCAGCAAAGGCTTCTGGATAAGCAAGCTTGGAACTTGGGGCCAACACAGACTCTGATGCAATTGCTCCGCCCATAGTCAGAAATTATCCTCTGCCTGGTTTATCAGCCCCTTTCGCGAGAGACGGAGCCAAAGAATCAATAGGGAAATTCGGGAACTCTGGGCTCGCCTCGATTCTATGGCAGCCGGGATTCACTGCGTGAGCTCGGGATACGACAACCGTACCCCCGAGAGTGGAGGGATATTCTGTACCCGCCAAAGTATAAGCCCTTCAACCTGAACCCATTCGACGGGAAGACTTCTCCTCGTCAATTCATGAGCTATTTTGAGACTGCAACGAGACACCTACCTTATAGTGACGCACTCCTCACCAAGCACTTTGTGGGGACATTATCCGGGGTCATATTCGACTGATTTTTAGCCTACAAGACAACTGTATCTCGTCGTTTGACGATTTCAAACATCTTTTTCTTAAAAGATTCTATGACAAAGGAAGCGACATGAAGATGTCTTTCCTAATGGATGTTACCCAAGGGGAAAGGAAACTCGCCCGAAATTATATCGAGTGTTTCTGCCAAGAAGCACTGAGGTTGCCTCCAGGAAATCCTGAGTCCACACTCATAGACATGTGCCGCAGGAACCTACTTCCGACGGTCATCCTCTGGATGGATGGCAGTCAGTTCAATGATTGGACATCATTCATCATCAACGTTGTTGGCGCTAAAAAAAAGGTCAAGGACACCCGACTCCTGGGAATACGGATCCCTGTCATCGATGACAGGGAAAAACTTTCCAAAAATAACAACAGCGGCAATAGCAGCCGCGAGGGAAATGGTAAGCAGGCCCTGGTGGCCAACTTAACTAAGAAGCCCGAGCAAAAGTCGGCTGAAGTCCCAAAGCCCCTGGAGACTTACTCCTTCGAAGATGACAACGTTATGCCTATCTTCGACGTATTGATGAAGGGTGGCAAGCTTCGGCTCCCCGACGTCAAACGTCCTGTAGAGGCAGCCGAGATGAACAATCCAAAATACTGCCAACTGCCACTACCATCGCTGCGTCCACCATGCGACGAAGGCTGCTACACCCTCAAGCAGTACATCCAGCATCTGCTTGACACCAAGGCCCTTGTCTTGGACTTCGATGATAAGACAGTTGCCTCCAACATGGTGTCCCTCCAGTTTGGTAACTTCTCTGCGACGGAAGCCCAGGACGGAGTCATCCCGATCCCAAGGGAAACAATGAAGGTAGTCAATCTTCCACCAGATCGCAACCAAGCAGCCGGGCTGATATCTCTCACTACACCTCGGTGCAAGATCATGTGGGTCCATCCGGATCTTGTCCCAGACTTGATGCAGCAAGCAACACCTTTCGCCGTCGCCGTCAAGTCTAGAGCACAAAAAACTAAGTCCAGCAACATGGTTTCTCCTACCTCTAATGAGGCCTGGACAGGGGCAACCATGTCGGGGTCACAACTCGCACCCGAATATTCAGGCACGAGTACGTGGGTACGTCCAGCCTACGCCGCAGCATCGACGGTAGAACGCTGTCTGGGTCATTTCTAACTATCTAACATCTCAACAATATAATATGGTACCTGTCAATCATCTCAACTCCAAACGGAGGAGCAATATGGTATCTCACAAGTATAACTAATCTCAATCATAAAACAAACTAAGGAAGATAAAGCACGAATGAAAAAGTGAAGGAAAGAATAAAGATACAATCCACAATCTAAAATAATTTGCATGCTATGAATCTCCACAAAGAGTCTAATACAAGGCCAACACAAAAATAAAATTAACCTCCTCGGGCTCTGTAACTAAGTCCTCCTGGTCTACAAGAGTATCCTCTAAAGGTACGCCGTCCTGCGGCCCGTAGAATGTGAGACACTACTTTATAAGCCAATCATCTGAAAAAATATATCCAGTCAGGATTGGAGCGAAGTACACCTCTGCTAGCAATTCCAATTAATTGACAAAGACTATAAACAGTTATAGTAAGTAATACATGATAAGCAAGGAAAATAAATGAATCAAAGAATTACATACAGACACAGTTAATTTAAGAAGCACGACAAGATATGCATGGTGAATCAAAAAATACTTTAAATAAGACTGTGAATGGATGAGAAATGATCTAGATAAATTAGATGTGTGTCTAGCAAGTATCATGTGAAGCCAGCAAGAAGGTACTAACTAGTGTGTTTTGAAATACCGCTTTCGACATGTAAACGGCTAGGGGTAATACGGCTCATCGCACACTTGGTGTGCGACTGTTATCATTCCTGATTAGACCAGAGGGGGTGATTCCAGATTTTGGGAATATTTACATGTCTACTCGAGTATTTTCTCGTCTGATTAGTATAAATGAATCCAATCCCGACACGCAAATCAAATATGAGTCCAGCCAGATAAAATAGGTGATTCCAGTAGGTGAGTCCGGATGTGATGCCAGTAATGAGTCCTGAAGTAGAGGCCAGACAAATATAATGTACGTGTCGCAAGAAAGTGAATCCATGTAATACTAATCCGTGTATCCAAGTGTCGAGGAATCAGGTAAAACAATACTATAGACCAGAATCATAAAAATTATCAAATAATGGAAACTATCAGAGAATGTACTCGCCTGTTGTCCAAGCAATAAATGTCAAACTGTATTCCAACTGGTGTCACACAAACCTATATATGGAATAATACATTAATACAATGTTCTGGAATGAAATTAAGTTAAGTTGATGCAATTCTAGGCCAATAAGCCATTTCTAGGTCAAACCTATAAAATCTATGTTGCAAGAGTCTAACACTAAGTCATTAAGTCGATACACTATGAAACTAATCTATACAAGCTAAACTAAGATACAACATGGCACTCAAAGAGCCGTATCCTAAGATACACAAGTTTAATCAAATGAAAATAATATTTTATATATATTAACAAGTCAATACACATAATACTTAGCTAATTAATGAAAATAGGATACATTGGCCTTGCACCAATGCGTATCGCACTACCACACACCAAACTCGATACTCAAACCCAATACCTTGGTATCGACCCACAACCTTGATATTACATTGGTATCCCAAGGTAATTCAAAACCCCATTTAGCTAATATATATATATATATATAATCCCCCAACTATAATTATACTAATATAACTAAATTACATGCTAAGCCATATACTAATTATATAACATTAACTACTAACATATATTACCTATACTAATATACATAGGTACTAAATACAATTCAATACCACATCTCTACATATATACATATAGCTAACTATATACTAACAAGTATATCACTAATTATTTAGCTACACAACTACTAACTATCTATTATACTAACTTAATACTAAGCTAACTGATACATTAACTACTAACCAATAACTCACAACTAACTAGACTAACTATATAGCTAACTACCTTAACCCAACTAAACCAACTATAAACTACTAAACCACATATAAGCTAACTACCCATAAACCTGGATAACTACTAACATATATTGAAACTGAATACTAATTGGACTAAAAGTGATACTGATATGCATCTTCTAACTGAATTGCAGTGCTCCTTTGCCTGCAGTGGTTGAATGCAGTATACACTTGCCTGAGCTTCCCTCCCCTTTGCTGATACTACAGTGTGAATGATGTGCACTGCACACATCTCAGTGCATTAACGCCTTGGCTCATCCCTTGTTACACTGCACAATGCTCTGCTGAATAGTTTTACTACACCCCGAGCTGTTGTGCTATACACGAGCATCCACTGCAGTTGGTTGCTGAGCCTCCCTTTGCACTGATACTACCTCGAGCTTGCTTGTTGTGCAGCTGCACAGTGCCTCCCCCTTTTTTGCTGTGCACACCCTTACTATGGCTCGACTGATGCATTGCTTGGTTCTCCTCATGCTGCACACTGCATACAATGATACTGAAATTTCTTCCTGCTGTGCAGTGTGTACCCTGAGCTGCTGATGCTAAGTGTTCGTGCACTGCACGATGCTGCACAGATACGTGCTGAACTGGACCGTGTTGTTTGCTCGACTCTGCCTCTCTGCTGCTCGATGTGCAGCTACACAACGCCTCCTTGCTGCTGATGCAGCTACCTGCTGCTGTTATTGTTGTTGATTGCACTGGCTGTGCATGAGGCATGATAGTGAGCTTGCTGGTGTCGGGCTTCTTGAACTGTATTGGACTCAGGTGTGCACTGATATTGCTGCTCTTTAGTTGCTCGAGTTGTTGTCCATCGTGCTCTCCCTGCTGCCCTTGGCTCAGTTGATGCCTCGCACACTGCTGTGAAGCTTGCATCTCCGTAGTGTTGCTCACTATATAATGCTGCAGGTGCCCGAGGTTGCACCCTGCTCTTCAATTTGTTGTTGCTGCTAATGCAGTTAGCTCTGAACTTATGATTGTTGCTGTTGATAGCTGCCACTGCTCTCCCTCTGAACTGCACGAGCACTGCCTTGTTCGAGCAGCTCCTCTGCACTGCTCACTCGAGCAGTGGTGCACCCGAGTCCCCCTTGCCTGCTGCTCGAGCTGATACTTCCATAGTTAGGCCACTACTCTCCTTCTTGCTGCTAGATGCTGCTCGAGCCCTCTTCACAACCACATACTTCTCACACACAGACACAACACAATTCACATACACTTATACACATCTAAGTATATATATATATATATATATATATATATATATATATATATATACACAATCACATTTATCTATAGATAGATATATTTATAGATACACTCTCACACATAAATACAAACACAATACAAACACATCTATGTATAACAGTATATATATATATATATATATATATATATATATATATATATATATATATATATATATATATAAACACATATATATAAGCCAACACATATATATATATACATATACATATAGATCTAAACATAACTATATACACTAGTATATACACACATAGACATACACATATACACAAACTCATATACACTATTATACACACACACACACACACACACACACACACACACACACACACATATATATATATATATATATATATATATCACTTAAATATCATATAGATATATAAATACACATGCACAAATAGGAAAGAGGACAATAAACCAACCACGTGGAGTGCACCACACCCGTATCACACTAATTCTATGATACGCTTGCGATACGGCTCCAACACATAACCCAACGCATCCTGGAGGACACGAGCAAGTCTAATGTACTAAATATGAATAATACATATAATAATTAGATCAACTACGTGTCCGTGTCAAGAATTGATGTGCACAACTTCCCGTGTTGGAGAAAAACTCCCAAAATTAACCCGTTTTATCAAATTGACGAGATACAGCCTATATGTATCCAATTGTGGACACAACACTAGTCACAAACAAATATTTATATCTCAATTTGATCTATTAGACCAATTGGCAAACACAACATGTGCCAATCTCGGAATTCCCCTAAAACTAACACCAACATACACATAACTTCCACCATAGGTCTCCTATGAATCTAAAATCAATACCTATGGTTAGCCTATGCATGTGGGTTGGTTTTTCATGGTTAAACCTCAGATTTAGAACCTACTACAAGAGAAAAAACTGAAATGTACCTATTGGGAGATTGATTCCCAATAAAAAGTCCCCAAATGGAAAGTAGCTCCTCTCTTTCTAGATCTTGGTCTCCTCCTTGATTTTTGCTTCCTTTTTGTAGATTCTTGTTGTAGTAGCCTCAAATGAAGAACTTGGAAAGGAATTTGTGAAGAATTGGTGGAGGAATGATGAGGGAATGAAGAAAATTAGAAGAGGGAAGAATGTAGATCTAAATGAGTATGAAATAAAATAAAATGAGAGAGCACTCTCTCTCTCTCTTCCTACTAGGGCCGGCCATGTACACCCTCTCTATGCAATATGAAATGTCCAAAATACCCCTTGGGACCTCTCATGAAGAAATTAATTAGGGAGAAAAGGTTCTAGTCTAATGGTTTCACTAATTAATCCAACCTCCTCATGAATGGGTCTAAATTTGGGTCCAATCTAAACTAACATATAAATGTTGGGTTCATGCATCTAACTAAACTAATTAGGTCTACTACACAAGTCCAAAATAAATACTACATCTAATCAAATAATAAATAATACAATAAATAATTAATTCCTCATGCACAATATTTAAATACAATAGCTCCTAAATAAAAATATCCATGTCAATTACCAAACTACCCTTGATTGAAAATGGGGGGGTGACAATCCTACCCACCTTAGAAAATTTTCATCCTCAAAATTAAAGAAGATCGTAACCCCCTCCAGGTCAACCCCAGTCTAAACTAAACATACAACATACAATTTAAAAGAAATCACTAACTATGGTCTCTGTCCATCATAGTTTTGCAGTCTCCGTCAGGGTATACTAGCTACACAATAACACACAAGCAGTCTATAAGATACTAACTAAACATGCAAACAATGGATGGGAAGGAAATAAACAAAACAAGACAAAACATGCTAACTTATCACCTGAAGTGCCGTCCTCTCCGACTGTCATTACAAATGCCCCACCCTGCTGGGGTATCTCCTTCTGCCGGTGTGGGACATGATGTTGTGCCACAAGTGGTCTAACTCCTTTTTGACCCCGTACTCCACCAAATAGGGGTGTTGTAGGGCAATCCCTCATCTGGTGTATTGCGGATCCATAAAACAGGCACACCTTCAGCCTCCTCCTACAAATATCTCAAGTGTGTCCTGACATCCTACAATAGGCACAAGTGGGCACTGGCTGAATCTGCCTCTGGGGCTGTTGCTGAACTAGAGCACGAACCGGCGCCTGAACCTGCTGCTGCTGGATATGGGGATGCTTAGCTGGTCCCGCACCGCTACCAGCACCACCCAAAATATCTCTACCTCTCTTGGTCTTGAGATCTAAGTCATCCTCCACTCTTTGCACATCCTTCAGGATCTCCTCGAAAGTAGCTGTACGGTGCCCCCTAGTGAGGGATTTGATCTCCCAGATCAAATCCTTCCTGAATTTCCTGGCCTTCCTTTAGGGATTCTGTCCCTCTACAAACCTACTCAATCTGTAAAACTCCGCAGCGTACTCGTCCACTATCATACTCCCTTGGACGAGGTAAAGAAACTGGCTCTCTAAGACACCTAGAGCCACGTCCAGAAAGAACTTCTCCTTGAAAAGCTCTTTAAAAGCTTCCTAAGTCAATCCTGCTGCCGTGATCCTCGGGTCTATCCAGAACCATATCAATGCTATGTCGAACATCTGGCTGCCTGCTGCCTATTTGCATCAGTTGCAGGTTCCTCTCCACGTCCTCGATCCAATCATTAGTATATAAGATTCCTTCCGTGCCTTTGAAGTCTTTTAGCCCCATCCTCTTTAAGTCTATGATGGTACCCGGCCTCAGCTAATGCGGAATAAACTGAGCTGGTGCCATCTGTGGCTGGACCGTAGTAGCTATCTCAACTGCTGCAAGTACGATCTGGTGAGCATTCTCCATGCTCTGTCGCAGGACCTCGGACTGTCGCTGCTGCACCTCCATCATCTGCTGGAAGAGCGCGAACATATGCGTCTGATCAACTGTAGGTGGTGGAGGTGAAAGATCCTCGGAAACTGTCTGCCCTGTCCTCGGTACTGGAGGTGGAGCACCTCGGAAAGCTGTTGCCGATACGCCCACCTGGATCGGTGAAGCTGACCTCCTGAATATAGGTGCTGGACCATCGTCTGAGGGTGCTGCCCTCAAGGGTGATGAAGTGACTGATTGTGCTGTCGCGGCACCTGATCGCTGGAAACGCGTCTTCGGCGGTATCCTGAATATAGATTGAAATACGGAATCAATATTGAATATGATACGATATCATCAAAGAAGGACATAACTTTATTCAAAGCAAAGCAATATTCCATAGATAAGGATTTGCAAAACAGATTTTAGAATGTTTACTAGTTGTGATTGAGTAAACTCTCAGCCTAAATTCTATTTTCTGAAGCAGGCTCGTAGCAGTACTCTAGACGAGCACAACTATGAAATTGCACTAATTACGAATCGAGACTTGCATGGGCCTCCACTAAAAGTGTGTCACGACCCGCACCCGAATATTCGGGCACGAGTACGTGGGTACGTCCAGCCTATGCCACAGCATCGACGGTAGAACGATGTCTGGGTTATCTCTAACTATCTAACATCGTAACAATATAATATGGTACATGTCAATTATCTCAACTCCAAACGTAGAAGCAATATGGTATCTCACAAATATAACTAATCTCAATCACAAAACAAACTAAGGAAGATAAAGCACAAATGGAAAAGTGAAGGAAAGAATAAAGATACAATCCACAATCTAAAATAATATACATGCTATGAATCTCCACAAAGAGTCTAATACAAGGCCAACACAAAAATAAACTAAACCTTCTCGGGCTCTGCAACTAAGTCCTCTTGGTCTACAAGTGTATCCTCTAAAGGTACGTCGTCCTGCGACCGATATAATGTGGGACACTGCCCTATAAGCCAATCATCTGGAAAAAAATATCCAGTCAGGATTGGAGCAAAGTACAACTTTACTAGAAATTTTAATTAATTGACAAAGACTATAAACAGTTATAGTAAGCAATACATGATGAGCAAGAAAAAGAAATGAATCAAAGAATAACATACAGACACAGTTAATTTAAGAAGCAAGAAAAGTTATACATGGTGAATCAAGAAATACTGTAAATAAGACTGTGAATAGATGAGAAATGAACTAGATAAATAAGATGTGTGTCCAGCAAGTATCATGTGAAGCCAGCAAGAAGGTACTAACTAGTATGTTTTGAAATACCGCTTTCAACATGTAAACGGCTAGGGGTAATACGGCTCATCGTACACTTGGTGTGCGATTGCTATCATTCCTGATTAAACCATAGGGGTGATTCCAGATTTTGGGAATGCTTACATGTCTACTCGAGTATTTTCCCGCCTAACTAGTATAAATGAATTCAATCCCGACACGCAAATCAAATATGAATTCAGCCAGATAAAATAGGTGATTCCAGTAGGTGAGTCCTGATGTGATGCCAGTAATGAGTCCTGAAGTACAGGCCAGACAAGTATAATGTACGTGTCGCAAGAAATTGAATCCATGTAATACTAATTCGTGTATCCAAGTGTCGAGGAATCAGGTAAAACAATACTATAGACCAGAATCATAAAAATTATCAAATAATAAAAACTATCAGAGAATGTACCTTCTTGTCGTCCAAGCAATGAATGTTAAACTGTGTTTCAACTGGTGTCACACAAACCTATATATGGAATAATACATTAATACAATATTCTGAAATAAAATTAAGTTAAGTTGATGCAATTCTAGGTCAATAAGTCATTTCTAGGTCAAACCGATGAAATCTATGTTGCAAGAGTCTAACACTAAGTCACTAAGTGATACACTATGAAACTAATCTATACAAGCTAAACTAAGATACAACAAGGCACTCAAAGAGCCGTATCCTAAGATACGCAAGTTTAATCATATGAAAATAGTATTTTATATATATTAACAAGTCAATACACATAATACTTAGCTAATTAATGAAAATAGGATACCTTGGCCTTGCACCAATGAGTATCGCACTACCACACACCAAACTCGATACTCAAACCCAATACCTTGGTATCGACCCGCAACCTTGATATTACCTTGGTATCCCAAGGTAATTCAAAACCCCATTTAGCTAATATATATATATATATATATATATATATATATATATATATATATATATATATATATATATATAATCCCCCAACTATAATTATACTAATATAACTAAATTACATGCTAAGCCATATACTAATTATATAACATTAACTACTAACATATATTACCTATACTAATATACATAGGTACTAAATACAATTCAATACCACATCTCTACATATATACATATAGCTAACTATATACTAACAAGTATATCACTAATTATTTAGCTACACAACTACTAACTATCTATTATACTAACTTAATACTAAGCTAACTGATACATTAACTACTAACTAATAACTCACAACTAACTAGACTAACTATATAGCTAACTACCTTAACCCAACTAAACCAACTATAAACTACTAAACCACATATAAGCTAACTACCCATAAACCTGGATAATTACTAACATATATTGAAACTGAATACTAATTGGACTGAAACTGATACTGATATGCATCTTCTAGCTGAATTACAGTGCTCCTTTGCCTACAGTGGCTGAATGCAGTGTACACTTGCCTGAGCTTTTCTCCCATTTGCTGATACTGCAGTGTGAATGATGTGCACTGTACACATCTCAGTGCATTGATGCCTTGGCTCATCCCTTGTTACACTACACAGTGCTCTGCTGAACAGTTTCACTGTACCCCGAGCTGTTGTGCTATGCATGAGCCTCCACTGCAGTTGGTTGCTGAGCCTCCCTTTGCACTGATACTGCCTCGAGCATGCTCGTTGTGCTGCTGCACAGTGCCTCCCCCTTTTTTGTTGTGCACACCCTTACTGTGGCTCAACTGATGCATTGCTTGGTTCTCCTCGTGCTGCACATTGCATACACTGATACTGAAATTTCTTCCTGTTGTGCACTGTGCACCCTGAGCTGCTAATGCTAAGTGTTCGTGCACTGCTCGATACTGCACAGATACGTGCTGAACTGGACTGTGTTGTTTGCTCGACTCCGCCTCTCTGCTGCTTGCTGTGCAGCTACACAACGCCTTCTTGCTGCTGATGCAGCTACCTGCTGCTGCTATTGCTGTTGATTGCACTGGTTGTGCACGAGGCATGGCAGTGAGCTTGCCGGTGTCGGGATTCTTGAACTGCACTGGACTCAGGTTTGCACTGATACCGCTGCTCTTTAGTTGCTCGAGTTGCTGTCCACCGTGCTCTCCCTGCTGCCCATTGCCAACATGATAATTTGTGTATCATATACAGTATTTACCCCTATTAGTAAAATAAGATGTCGCTATTGTATCGCCAGTCCGTCGTTATTATTGAGAATCCGTTTTTAAAGGGATAGATTTTTCATGTTTTTTATTTGTTTTCCCTGTAATATACACAACAATTATAACAATCACAACAAAAATGAACACACGAATAATATAATGTAAATCCATCAACATCACAATAACCACAACAATCACAATAACCACAAAATCTGGAGGTGACTAGTACAGTACTAATAAAGTACAATACCAATAAAGTCTCAGAATAGAACAATACTAAAAAAGTCTTTGACAAATATAGCACAATTGAGTCCAAATAACCGTAGTACTACAACGATAAACAATACAGAAATATATAAAATCACTGAGAATCTAGAGGTGACGGTGGGTAATACTACTGGCTACGCATCCAGTCCGTGAATAATGTCGTGAACATGTGCTGGATGGCCTCCAGAATGACATGAGCAGGAGGAACATGACCAACATAAGTAGGGGGAGCAACAAAAGACATCATCTCCAAAAGCTCCCTCATCTGCCTATGAAGATCATGCATCATACTCTGCATCTCCTCCAATTAAGCTGAGCAGGAGCAGGAGGACCTATAGAGAATATGCAAGTGGAGGAGCTCTGGAGTATACCGATGGTTGTAACGCTAATAATTCGGTACCATACAAGTTACAGTCCTCTATGACATCCATATCAAAGGAGGACTAATTTTGCGAAACACAAGTTCTCCTTGGACTATCCACTGCTCGTAGTTCAGTACGAAACCCTTGAGGTAGAGATGCTTCCTCACAAGATCCACCTCTTTGTTTGGTGTATTATGACATTTGACATAAGGTCACTTGATTTTTCTATTATCCATGAAATCATGTTGGCTATTGCCGTAACTGAGAAATTCCTCAATGTTGGCCTTAAGTTCATCATTCAAACTCATCTTGCTCTCATGTTGCCGTTTGTACATCCACGTTCGGTCAGCTAAGTATCGACTAGTTGTTTTTTTAGATCTGGACGATTCTGTATCATACATAGTAAACAAAAATGTTAGTTATCAATGATGATTTGTAGACCAAAATATCGACTGGTTGCTTTGAAGCTATCGCGAGTCCGTCTTTAGTTCTAACTTAGTTCCTATTTGAACACACGACTAATCCTAAGTAGGAATATTTAACGCTTGACAGTTTTCGGGTCAAAAGTTGGCTCTATAGAAATTTCAAAATTTCGACAGTCTCTTTTGTATTTCTTAATCCAAAATCTTGTCAACAGTATAAATCAGACCCGAAGCAATCCTCTGTAGAACTATACGGGTCCTTCGGTAGAAAAACTCACAGCGAAAACCCATACAGAGAATAAATATATTTATATATGAATTAATAAGCGAAGAGTATGATTTTTTATCCAACAACTTACCTTGTCGTGTCGAGCAAGCTCACCAAGTGCAATAGCTCTAGACACAATGACAAGTTAGAATACACATTGTTAGAATTTTGAAATGTAACATAATGTGATTTTTGTATACGAATCATAGTTTGCAGTATCGACCGATCCCGACCCGATACAGCTGATACCAATACAATTAGGAATGTCCAGATCCAATACTGATCGATACCAACGTTTGAGGTCTCTTTCCCGAAAGGGTGTAAAAACACAGTAAGGTGTAAAAGCATGTAAATGGAAAGAAATTATTTATTGCAGGTAAAATCAATTAGTAAGGGTGACGATTATTTCATTTAATTTCAAAACTATTAAGAAACAATACATAAAATACTTAATATTATACCTAAATGTATAGAATATTTTTTTTCTATTTTTTCTCTATTTTTTTTTTGATGATACCAAAAAAATCTGATACTGCCGATATCGATCATCATAGGAAGGGTTCTATACCAATTCCGATAGTGATACTGCGAACCTTGATACGAATAAGTTTCGTACTGGAGAAAATAGAAGATTTGATCTATGAAAATCAACAAAGCAAGCTAATGAAGTCCGTCCAGGTTTTCCAATTCCTGAAGACTCAACCCAGTTTATTTGCTGTAACTATCAGTGATGGTTGGTACTGCTATTACTACATGTATCTTGGCAATAAATTCCTCGTATGCGTAAATAGAGACATGACAGAATTCACTGAATTGGTCTTTATGATTTGTATTAAATGAATAATAGTAATAACAAGACAAATAAATACATATAAAGAAACTCCCCACATGCCATGAAGATGAAAGCATTCATTTATTCAGAATGGGACTGAGCAAAGAATCTTCCTTTTCAATGTACGAAGTCCTACATGAATATGTGTAGCATGCCATATAAACACAGACATTTAGCTGAAATCTAAAGAAGCAAGGATACAAGAAAAATTCTAGGGAAACATCATTGTGAACAACAAAACTATTTTAAGTTCATGTCAAGCCCTCAGCTTCTCTGCAGATTCTATATGCCTGTCTGGATTCAATACCTATGGTAACTCAAAGCTACCACTACAAACTTCTTTGCAGCAGAGATCATTGTTTTAGTTATAGAGCATTTTGCTGCAACCTGCTAATCAATACAAAGAACTCCAATTAACTACCCACATCCAATTTATGCATGCTTGGCAGGTTGGAATCAGTTTTTTGATGAGGAATCAGTAGGCATCAAGAAACTAGAAGAACAACAAATTTAAGATCACACTGTCAACTGCCATCCAATGTAATTTTAAATTATACTTCCAGAGAAAGTATAACAGATCACCTGCATATGAGAAGTTCATTGTTTCAAGACCTTTTAAGTAATATGCATAATATTGTGAAAGGTGTTCAATAAAAAAGCTTTCATGGATGCATGAATTTCCAGTGACAGTGTATGATAATGTAAAACAAATCAGACACATGCTAGAATAATTAGAACAATATATACAAACAGTAACTAATAACAAGATTATTGAGGTTAAAGGATCAAGAATAAAGAAGAACAAGTTGTAGAGGATTCTCGGGAAGTACTAGATATCGGCTGCTTCCAAATGCAAGCAACTTGTCTCACAGAAAGTTAAAAACCCAGATCAACACATGGATCAACATTATTGAATTGTCATATATACAATTATACTGTCAAAGGGATCTAGATTGCATCTGAACTTGGATTTGACATTTGAGATATCCTTAAAACTATGCTAGTAAGAAGTTATCTATATAAATTGTTTTTTTTACTTTAGATAACTCGAGGACATGAAAGAAAATTATCTCAATTGCTCATTATATATTGGAACTAAATCCTAAAATGAAGGGACACTTTGACCAACTGTTCTCAGTCTGGCTGATTTATGATGATGTATCTGTCGATCTACGGGATTCAGACCTTCTAGCAATTCACAAATAAATTGGCTTGTATAGGATGATTTCAGTTCAGGCTTAATTGATAATGTGAGATGGAGAGTCATGCCATATGCAAACTAGAATTTAACTTGGATCACTGAAGTACCAAACCAAAATTTAAATGAGCTCTTGGTCAAGGCAATAGAACAGAAGGGGCCCTGTGGTCCTTGGCTTTGGATTCACCAACTTGTTTACACCTCATACAAATTATAAATAGCCCTTTTGGGCACTGAAGCTGTGAGAGCATCTCCAATAGATGGGGATGAAAAATGAATCTTGGGACACAAGTTTATAATAAAATAAAAAAAATCTAGAATGAGTTGGGCCCATGTGTAAATAATAGAAAATGGGTTGGGGGTACATTTCAACTATTTTTCCTCCCTCCATTTCTCACTCATTTTTAAAACCAAAGTATAGTTTCGGCCCTCATTTTCAGGGCCGACCATAGCTCAAGTGGGCTCAAGGTGAATTTTCAAAATGGGTTCCAATACATAAGAGGGGAAAAAACTAAAAACTAAAATAAAAGTAAATAGAACAAAACATTATTGTTATCACCAAAGAATTAAACCGGATCTCTAGAGTGCAAACCTAACATGATAACCACCATACAATAACTATTTTGTGTTAAAAGTGGCTCATGGTAGATACTACTTCTATTTTAGATACATCCATTTTTATGTTCCTTTAATCTTTGGGTCCTGGGCCATCGCCAAGTCTGTCCTGGGCCAGGACCGTCCTGGCTCATTTTCAAAACCAAAATATAGTTTGGGCCATTATATGGTTCTGTTTCAGAAGAGGATAATATGAAAGATGGCTGAAAAAGTGTTATATTATTCATGTATTCAATAGCATATATATACAAGTGAAGAATCTGTTGGAGCTTAGTTGTTAGCCCTATAATTGTGGTAACCTATCTTACTTGGTTAACAACCGAATCCCATAGAATAAGGGAGACGGTTATATGCAAGCGAACACTCCCCCTCAAGTTGGTGCATATATATCACTCATTCCCAACTTGGATAGGAACTTTGAGAGAACATGACCTGCAACTGCTTTCGTAAGTATGTCTGCTAACTGGTCCTCTGTTCTGATTGGTGGTACTACAATAATTTTCTTATCGATCTTTTCTTTGATGAAGAACCTATCAACTTCAACATGTTTTGTCCTGTCATGTTGAACGGGGTTATGTGCAATGTTACGGGCAGCTTGATTGTCACAGAACAACTTCATCGGTTCCGTATTATCGAAGCCTAAATCCTTCAACAGATTTTTGATCCACAATATTTCACAAATCCCCAATGCCATACCACGATATTCAGCCTCTGCACTCGAGCGAGCAACCACATTTTGCTTCTTGCTCCTCCATCCCACAAATGTAAAGTAACCTGATGTAGAACGTCGATCATCAATCGCTCCTGCCCAATCTGTATATCCCTCGACTCTGAGATGATTATTCTTCTTGAACAGTATCCCTTTTCCTGGACTTCCTTTAAGATATCGTAATATTCTCAACACTGCATTATATGTTGTTCTCCAGGATCATGCATAAACTGGCTAACCACTCCCAACGCATGAGCCAGATCAGGCCTGGTATGTGCCAAATACATTAGTCTGCCAACTAACCTCTAATATCTTCCTTTGTTCACTGGTACTTGATTTGGATTCATTCCAAGCTTCAACCCTTCCTCCAATGGAGTATCAACTGGTTGACAACCCAACATACATGTTTCCCGTAACAAATCCAAAGTATATTTTCTTTGAGACAAGAAAATTCCAGATTGGCATCTAGATACTTCGATTCCCAAGAAATACTTCAAGGAGCCTAGGTCTTTCATCTCAAACTCGGTTGATAAATATTTTTGAAGTGCTAAACATTCTTCCTCATCATTTCCAGTAACCACCATATCATCGACATACACAATGAGGGCTGTCATTTTACTTCCCTTTCGTTTTATGAACAGAGTGTGGTCGGAATTACTCTGCTCATACCCAAACTTTCTCATAGTTGTTGTAAACCTACCAAACCAGGCTCTTGGAGATTGTTTGAGACCATACAAGGATTTTTGTAGTCTACAAACATTTCTTCCATGTGATACTGGAACATTGTATCCTGGAGGCAAGTCCATATATACTTTTTCAGTCAAGTCTCCATGTAAGAAAGCGTTCTTCACGTCGAGTTGATGCAGAGACCAGTCACAATTAGCTGCTAGGGACAACAGTACACGAACTGTGTTGATCTTTGCTACAGGTGCAAACGTCTCTATGTAGTCGATCCCATATTTTTGTGAGTATCCCTTCGCCACCAATCTCGCTTTGTAACGATCAATAGTACCATCTGCTTTATACTTCACAGTATAAATCCATCTGCACCCTACCGGCTTCTTTCCAGCTGGTAAATCAACTATCCTCCAAGTGGCATTTTTTTTCAATGAGTTCAACTCTTCATTCATTGCTGCCTGCCATTTAGGTTCAGCTAAAGCTTCCTGCAAACTGTTAGGAATAGATACAGAGGATAATTGACAAGTAAATGACTTGTTTGATTTTGACAGATGATCGATGGACACATAGTTACTCATAGGGTATTTCACATTATTTTTAGGATCATGCTCATATGTTGGTTTAGGAATACCTCGATTATGACGTGGTGGGAGACGTTGTGGTTGTGGAACATCCAACTCTGGAGACGATTGGTTATCATCCTCATTGCCCGTTGGCAAGGAGGAAGCAGGCATGACTGTAGGCGTTGGTACTGGGGCCCCCTGAACGACTGTAGGTTGTGGTACTGGTGACTCCTGTGTTTGTAGCTCCATAACAGTTGGCTCTTCAACCTGGGGTGTATAACCAGTTGTCTCTTCATCACTGATATCAACAATCGCTTCAATTGTGTGTGAATTTTTACTATAATCCAGAGTCTGAACCTCCTGTTTCCTCTCCCCCTGAGGTGAAGAATCGGACGATAAATAATACATATCATGTTCATGGAATACCACATCCATGGTGACGAACATCTTCCTGGTAGGTGGATGATAACACCGGTAGCCTTTTTGGTGTAAGGCATACCCAACAAACATTCACTTCAAGGCACGAGGTTCCAGCTTACTTCGTTGTTGTTTATGAAGATGAACGAAGGCTACACACCCGAACACATGAGGAGGCAAGTTGGGACTAGGTGGTGCGGTGACAAGAGCAGAGAGCTCCTGGCATGGTGTTCGAAAATTCATTGTACGGGATGGCACACGGTTGATTAAGTAGGCAGCAGAGACAAAGGCCTCACCCCAATAGAACAACGGGGCGTTAGCTTCAAGTAGAGAGGCACGCACCACATTTAGGAGGTGACGATTCTTCTGCTCAGCCACGCCATTTTGTTGTGGGGTATATGGACATGTCGTCTGATGAGCAATACCATGATGATCTAGGAACTTACGGATATCTGAATTCACATATTCACGTCCATTATCACTACGAAGGACTTGTATTTGTGCTTTATATTGAACATCAACCATTTTGTGAAAAAATTTGAAGGCAGAACACACCTCATTTTTCGATTTCAAAAGAGACACCCATGTCATACGTGTACAATCATCAATAAATGTTACAAACCAATGGGCACTACCTAAAGTAGCAATTTTAGATGGACCACATACATCTGAATGTACTACCATAAAAGGGACAGAACTTTTTTTTAAACTTGGAGAGAAAGTACTACGATGGCTATGTGCTAATTCACACACATCACACTTAAACTGGGAAACATTACTATTTGCAAATAAACTAGGAAAAAGTTTCTGTAAATAACTAAATGAGGCGTGTCCACGTCGACGATGCCATAACCAAATATCATTAATATTTTTTTTTCTGCTTCCCTTGTGTACCTTCAACTGAAAGGGCTTTTATCAACTGATGATTACTGTCTGATGTTAAGTCCAAGTAGTATAGCTTGTCCCGTCTAGTTCCATAACCAATCGTCTTCCGAGTCTGGATGTCCTTAAACACACAGAAACAAGGCCAAAAATGACAAGGCAGTTTAGAACAATAGTTATTTGGGCAACAGATAATAGATTATAATCAATGGATGGAACTACAAGGACAATATCAAGATTAAGATTGTCATTAAGGGAAATAGTGCCTTCCCCAATAACAGGGACAGAGCTGCCATCTGCGGTGGTCACATCGGTTTGAGATGAAGGATTTAAAGTCTGAACAAGTTTGGAATCAAAAGTCATATGTGCCGTAGCATCCGAGTCAATTAACCATGTATTATTCATAACAGAATCAGAAACTTTTAAAGCCTTACCCTTGTTACCTGCTGTCGTGACTAAAGCAGTTGCTTTCTCAGCTATCAGTTATGTATCATCCTTGACGTTAGTCACAGAGGCTCGATTTTTGTTGAAGCGAGAGTCACGAGTTTTGTCCCAGCCTTCAGGGTAGCCAATCAATTTGTAGCATCTTTGCTTGGAGTGTCCAGGTATTCCACAATGCTCACACTTGCCATATTGACGTGAGGCACGATCACCACTCGACTGATTATATGAGCGTCCGGATCGATCACCTCTATACTGTCCAGCTTCCTCAGAGAAGGTTCGAGTAGATGAACCTGAACGGTTCTGTGGAGTGCGATATCGAGCCACCATCGCTTCAGCCTTATCTCCTTCTGTCTTCATGGCTTCCTTCCTATCACATTCTCGACGAACATAGGCATAGGAAGCCTGCAGGCCAAGCGGAGGATCCTTCCGGAGAACTTCACCACGAACCTGTTCAAAATCATCATCTAGGCCTCCGAGGAATAAGTAGACTCTCTGTCTCTCCTTTGACTCCAGGTAGGTCTTGAGATCTTTGTCACAAATCATGACAATCTTGCTGTAGTGATCCAGCTCCTGGAAAATTTCAGTCAGTTCTCCAAAGTAGACGGATATGGGCCTACCATTCTGTTTGAGGTGAGAGGCCTTCTGGTTCAAAGTATACACCCTTACTTCATCATTCTCATCAAAGAAGGTTGTCTTCAAGACATCCCAGATCTCATTGGCACTCGGTAAGCGGATGTAGCGCTTCATGATTTCTGGCTTCATGGATGAGAGAAACCAACTCTTGACTTTTTGATCCTCAGAATACCAATCTTCATAAGTAGGATCATCTTCAGGTAGGGCTTTGATCGTGCCCCGAAGGTACCCTATTTTTTTTCTCCCAGCGACATGCATCCCTATGAGCGGAGCCCATAGATCATAGTTACTTTCATCGAGCAGTATTCCAATATTAAAGTTGGAACTCTCTGCTTGAACAACAACAGGGGAAGCACCACTGGAGGAAATGGGTTTCTTTTCGTCACCCATAAAATCCAGTGGAGATAAGAATCAGCAAATCGGTTGGTGTCTGGACGTGCTGCTCAGTCGGAGCCGGCACGGTTGATCGAGAGCTTACAAACCCCGCTCTGATACCATGTTTCAGAAGAGGATAATATGAAAGATGGCTGAAAAAGTGTTATATTATTCATGTATTCAATAGCATATATATACAAGTGAAGAATCTGTTGGAGCTTAGATGTTAGCCCTATAATTGTGGTAACCTATCTTACTTGGTTAACAACCGAATCCCATAGAATAAGGGAGACGGTTATATGCAAGCAAACAGGTTCCAACTGAGCCTTACTATTCTACAAAATGAGCTTCTATATTATGAATGTAGAAATTCTCTGGTCCAAACTATAGCCCTGGTGGATGGGACGGGACCATCGTAGGGCTCCAATTGAACCTTATTATTCTACAGAATGAGCTACATTCAGAAGGTAGAATCCAGAAATTGGGATGAACCTTACCATTGATGCTCTAACCCTCTTTTCCATCAAAGCAAAGGAAAGCAAGCCAAATATATAACAGAAGGGGAGTTGTTTCTTCATATGTGTTCGAAATCTCGTCACCAATCCGACCTTCTTCTTTTTGTCTTGAATTTTGTTTTATTTTTCAAGGTTACAAAATTAACAGAAAAAATAGCAAATTGGTAATAATTTTTTTGAAGAAACTGTATATCTAAACCAAAATAAAATCAGTGTGTATTTAGACAGAGGGTTATTTAGGATTGTTGAATTGTATCTCGTTTTCGGTTGAGCGCTCAAAGGAGGGTGACAATGGAGTTGGTAATTTAGTCCCACATCGGATAGGAGGTGGGATCATGAGGTATAGATAATTGGGATTGGTTCGGACCTTACATGGAAATTTCTTTTTAAGGTATATGGGTTCAGTCCAATATCGCACCTCATGGGCCAACTCCGGTTCGAGTCACACCGCGATTCCCAATATCTGGTATCATTTTTAAGGCATATGGGCCCAATCCAATATCGCACCTCATGAGCCAACTTTGGTTCGGGTCACACAACGTTCCCAACAAGTGGTATCAGAGCCCAAGGTTACGGGACTGATTTGAGCGGCTCTAATTGTTTCGAGACAGATGGTGCTGAACGTTTATGAATTATACGGGCTCTTCTCAAGGTGGGTAGTAGTATCAACTACACGAATTTGCTTTAAAGGTGGATCTGACGAGTCCAAGGTGAAGCAAGACGTTGTGGTTGACACACAATGGTGGTGTGGATGAACGTGTCAGGTTTGGCTCTGTAGTCGAACGAATCGAGATGACAATATGTTGGATCTCCTGGGTGCTCGGTTAGCGGGAACGAACAAAGGTAGCCGGAGTGTACTAAGATTGTTCGGCTAGCGGAAACGAGCTAAGGTGGAGATTGTTGGATTGTATCTCGTTTCCAGTTGAGCACTCAAAGGAGGGTGACAATGGAGTTGGTAATTTACTCCCACATCGGATATGAGGTAGGAGGTGTAGATAATTGTAATTGGTTCAGGCCTTACATGAGAATTTCCTTTTAAGGCATATAGACCCAGTCCAATATCGCACATCATGGACCAATTCCGGTTCGGATCACACCGCGATTCCCAACAAGGATTTGGATCTCATATAATAGTTGAAATTAGAATTTGGGTCTCCATATTGTCTATTTGGATCTTAAAATTACTGTTCACATAGCCAAATCAACCGTAATTTTACGTTAGTATTTGGATTTAGAATTACTGTTCATATAGACAAGTGAAAGATCCAAACTCTAATGCCGAAAAATTTGAAGACTCAAACCCTAATTTCAACAAAATTCTATTACTAAATAACCCTTAGACAAACCACAGTAATCTTACGTAAGTATTTGGATTTAGAATTACTGTTCATATAGACAAGTGAAAGTTATTTTAAGGCTCAAATTCTAATGTCGAAAAATTTGGAGACTCAAATCCTAATTTCAACAAAATCCTATTACTAAATAACCCTTAGAAAAACCTTGTCAATTGGCTCAGTCAGCAGAGGAGCAGGTGCTTGCGGAATTCGGGCTGCACATGGGCGGCGGCGTTTGAGACGGAGGAGGTCGCGGCTCAAGTCGGCGGAGGAGGGGTTGCTCGCGGCTCCTAACAATGAATTTAAGTTGACTAGCGAAAATATTACTGACAAGTTGTAGATTATGCTGACGCTTTAGTGACGGAATTATGACGGGTTATTATGTTTAGTTGATATTGATCCATCAATTTGTGGGTGATCGGTCGTCAGTCTGTCGTTAGGCTTGCGACCAAACACTTTTACTGTCGTGTGGGGCTCAGGACCAAACACTTTTTGTCTGCCAGTCGCTATAGTTTTCGTCACGGTCAGTCATTAGTTTTCGTAAGGAAAGTAGGATCTACTGTAGATTTTATTTTATTTTTGGTCCTAGAGAATAATGCTATTTGTATCTCCAAAGTATTCCTCCAATCCATCCATTCTTATGTGACAAATGACATGACGATTAATATGACAGCTGACATGACAAATTGTAAATTAAAATTAACACTAAAATTAATATTAACATTAAAATTAACATTAATATTAACATTAAAATTAATATTAAAATTAAAATTAACATTAATATTAACTTTGAAAATTTTTGGGTGATTAATTTTTTGGGTTAAAATTTTTCATGTCAGCTGTCATGTCATCTATTACATAATGCTATTTAGCATGTCACGCCAGCCACAACATAAGAAGGAATAGTTTGAAGGAATATTTTGAAGGTACGAATAGCATTACTCGGTCCTAAAATATCTTTATTTATATTTACTATTTAAAATTGTTCATTAAGTTTAATATGGAGTATTTATGTGTTTTCTCTTTCCAATATGTAAAAAAATTTAATGAATTTTGCTCTTCTCTAGTAGTAAAAAAATTAAAATTTTATTGTTTGTACTTTTCAAATAGTCAATACTAGTACTTTTATAGTGAGAAATTTTACTTGTGATATCCAAAAAACGTAAAGTGCAAAATAATCTCGCAAGATTTACACTTTTAGGAAAAAAAAATTTACTTTTGAACAATTAAACCCTAGTACTTTTCGTACGTTGATCAATTCGTTCCCTCCGTCAACTAGTCGTTACAATTTGAACGTTATAGTCAATTTTTGACATAAAAAATTGCTTAAAATATCCAAAATACTCGTGCACGTACCATTAAAGATAGCAACGGTCTTATCATCATTCTGTATATAGGTTTAAATTACATCATATTTTACCATTCTTTTCATTTTTTTTCCTCCCATATTTCACACCGTTTCCACTCTATTTCACATTTGTATATTATTAGTTTGTTTTCCTTCGTAAATAACCTAAATAAGCCTTGTTGACAGGTTGTCCGTTGACGTCGTCATTCAATTTTGATATAAATTGCACAAAATTTAAAATTAGAGATTTTTAAAATCATGACTTTTTTTGTTGCAGTAAAAAGTGTGAATCTTACGAAATTTTTTTTGAACTTTATTCTCTCCCAGAAAATAATAATTCAATAATCGTTTATTTTTTAATTTGTTGCATGCTTGAAGTGTAAAAAAAGAAGAAGTTGGTGACTTACTAAGTCATATAGTAAAGGAATATTTTCGCAAATACTCTCTTTTAAAATATAGAAACTAGTATATAACTCAATTTTTTTTAAAAACTAGCAAATGCTTCCATTCCTTTGTATGGAGCAATTCAAAATTTAAGATATACCCCCATATTTTGAAACAAAATTTTGATTGATTTACAATATATGAGGGTATTTTTTTGTTTTTTAAGATAGTTAAGATATATTTTAGTTTCAATATTTTGATTGGAGACATTTGCTAAAATATTTCTATAGTTAATGATAACCGAAATCCTTAAAGCTAGGATAAGGCCACCCATGACACATACAAGATAACCCATACAAGATAGAGATAACAAGACTTCACAAGTTTCATGCCAATTAACATATGACATGAATTCCCCATGAACAAAACCTTGACTTCAATGAGAATTACCTAGTTTGGAAGCCTTACATTCAATTCAACATAACAATCAATGCATCCTAGCTATTATGGTTTTCTGTGTTACAAAGATGGCACAAGATTTCTTTGTCTATGAATGGATGAGGTTAGAAATTAGTCTTTTTTCTTACTCCAAAAGGGACTTTCTATCAACTTGAGCATATTAGCTACATTGTGATTGGAGAGCTATGATACACTTTATCCTAAAGTACCATCAATACAAAAATCTTCTAGAGAGAGCTTCAGGAACATATTACAAAATAGAAACTTTATTCACGGATTATTCTATGAAAATAAGTTGAAAGAATACTTCAATACAAAATAATTTTTTTGCGGATAGGATTTCTAAGAGAGAATTCTTGTCCTGTTTTCACTGGATTTTTTCTAACAAATTCAAATAACTAGTTTATTATGAGAAAGATCACCAAATGCGTACAACGTTGCAACCACGATATAATAATTTTGCCTTCTATGTAAAAAAGAAATCTTGATATCAGAAAAAAATTACGTACCAAATTAGTTTTAAATAAATACATTGAAAAAAATATCTTAAGCAAATTTGAAATCGAAATAGATTCCATCCGTCGACCTGACGCGCCAGACTGTCTTATGAAATATATTTCGTTTTCAAATTTTTCTAAAATATTTTTTGTTCGTAGTATTTATTTAAAATTAATTTCGTACCAAAAAAAAATCTGTATTGGAGCTACACTTATTGTACTCTTGATAATGAAACTTGCAATAATGAAATCTGAAGTATGGATAAGGTTATGCATATGCATGGTGAGTTTCACTGATGTGTACTTTCTGATTTAGGATCTGAGTGAGATTTTTGGCATCCAAGGAATAGGGACATTAGCCATCTATAGCCACACATCCATCTTTGTCATTTTGGTCTGTTTCCTTAATAATATCACACACACACCCACTTGCCTTTTGCTGCACTTCAGTGATAGATACACAGAAAAAAAGGTTCACTCTTAAGAAATATTTTCTACATTTACCATAATATTTATGTAAGAGTTGTAAAGAGCCATCTTCAAACAGGCTACATCAACAACAACAAATGATAAAATAGTAGAAAATGATTGTTTTCCTTCTTCTTTATTTTGCGCATGTTAAAATAAGATGCTTCTCATAATTAGGTTGGACTCAAGATTTTTTTTAGAGGTATATTTTATGTCCCAAAAATTGTTGTGAGAGACCCCAAAAAGCTTGTCATATATATAAAGATTCGATGGACCTATTTTAAAAGATTAGTTATTAAATGGTCGGTTAGGTCGAGGTTCAGTCCATTGACAACCAGTGTAACAATCTATGGATTATTTTGTATAGGAGTACCAGATTTAGAATCTAATTAGACTTTGGATATTAAATTTGCTCGTAAATAGATTTAGGTACTCAAATATTTTAGTGACGAATATTCGTGTTTAAAAGTCTCATTTCGTCACTAAATACATTACTAAAAATTTCGAGTACAAAAAATTCATCAACGGTCAAATCCAGTACCTAAAGTCTAATTAGATCTAAACTTGAAACCCTTATACAAAATAATCAGCAATCTATTGATGTCTACTATTATTGTGCATTCCCTATTTACTATGGACAAATATTCAAATTCTCAATCTCCTACTTCTTATGATTTTGTGGGCTGTAGTGGCAAGTATTCACGTTATACAAGTATTTTGTGAGCTGTAGGATTCTCCTAATATCCAAATTCAGAAATTATACGAACAAAAGAAAAAAGAAAAGCAACTTAGTTTTAACAGAAATTCTAGCAAATAATGTATATATGTTAATGTATACTAATATATAATTGTGTCTAATTTTTTGGGTACAACACTAACCTACTACAAAATATAATTATTTAGAAATATATATATCATTTACTTTGACCGGTTGAAAAAAATTCTTCTTTTTTGAACAACCAACGGTTAATATACTAATCAATTAATATCTTAATTCAAATACATATGATCTGTATTGTAATATGGTTTTACTATCAATTTTTTTTGTTATAATATGGTTTTTTTTTTATTGACTCTTATTGGATATCATCTACACGTGTCCCGATACTTTGTATGTATAATGACTAGAACATGTTGTTCTTTTTGATACACGTGGCCATTGTTCAGCCTCCAATGCTGGAGCTCACGTGCACGAGAACAGAGATTCTTCAATCCCACCCACCTATATCATCAGAAATTTTCTCACTTGCGCTCTGCTCTCTATACAGACTATACTAAAAAATCCAACTCCAAAGGTGCATTAATTGTTTTAATGATAGAAAAGTTTACATAGTTTCATGACACGTCTAATGCTTCTTTGAATTCTCTCCTTCATATTTCAAGATTTCCATGGTTTTTTATATGGACATCAAATTTTCTGGATACCGAAGAACTTTGCAATTAGTATGTAACTCAATCTTAATTTGTGACTCTTTTCTGCAGTAGTGATGGTAATGTGACAGTGGATCTTAATTCTCCTTTTGCCGAGTTTGAAGGATTGTGTGATTGAGCAATGCCAGTTCCTCTTGCTCCATATCCAACACCCCCTGCAGCTCCATTTGCAACACCAAATGGTATGTTTTTCTTCCCATCAACTGATATAACTTGTAGATGTTTCCATCCTTGACTAGTTGGGTTACAATACTCTTGTGTAATTAAGTTGGTTACACCTAGCAGATATTGCAGCTGAATCATACAAGATCTATTCTGATGACTAACAAGGTTTCATACAAAATCCCCATGGATACATATGCTTAGTGTCACAAAAATATTAATCTGCACCGTACATGCTTCACCATCGGTAACAGATCTTCCGGTTCGCAGTATCGGTATCGGAATCGATATCGAACCCTTTCTTTGAGTAGTGGGATCGGCAGGATCGGCAATATCGGGGTTTCAGATCGGAGTATCGGATTTTTTTAATCAAGAAGCAAATAATTATTAATAAATTATAAAACAAAAAATAGAAAAAATGGTTTATACATTTAGGCATAATTTAAGTATTTCTTGTGTTGTTTATTAAGAGTTTTGAAATTGAATCAAACAACAGTCACCCTTGCCAATTGGTTTATCTCGATAGATAAGGGTTTTATATATATATATATATGCTTTTACATAAACCATTGCTAATTAGTCTTTTTCATTCAATTTTCTTTGGGCGTATTGACTAGAAAAGAGATCCCCAATGGCGGTATTGGTCAAGCATCAATATTGGATCGGGACATGCCATGACGTTATCTGTATCAGCCATATCGGATCGGTATCAGCCGATACTGCAAACTATGAATTCTATATCCGAAATCATGTGTCACAGCTCCAGGATGAAGTGGCCATTGTCGAAGAGGATACAATTCAAATCAAACTAGAAATGTGCGGGCATCAACACCTTTGATGTGCATTTTAAGTTGGTGCTCTTCCACATTCGGTTGGAGCGTATCGTTTCAATATATTCCAATTGCAAGAACCCATTGGTGAGAATAGGTAGGATCTTGGGCTAGTGGTATAAGATTGACAAGATTGTGAAAAATCACATGTATTTTTCCATTCTGATTATAGTCTAACTTGCCTGCTCGATTCTTGGGTTGGTTATCTTGTTAGTATATGTAGAAAATCAATAACTATTTCCGATGTCGGTATATCAAATTCTATCAATATGGAGCTGATTCTAACCTTGTTCTCTATTACATTTTATTGCCAATGCATTACCTTTCAAGAAAATCTTCTATTAATTAGATATTTGATGGTATTTAACTCGATGGGCTTTTCTTAGGAGTTATTTGTGCATTTCAGGTGGGCAGAGCCAACTTGTGTGTTCAGGCTGTCGAAATCTTCTTCTCTATCCCCTTGGGGCACCATCGGTATGTTGTGCCATTTGCAATGCAGTGACTCCTGTTCCCCCTCCAGGTATTTTTCTGATTTTTTTTTTATTCAGCACAAATCCAGGGTAGTTGCATCATAATATCTTCCATATAAAAGGGGATTCTCATGAAACATATGAAAACTCGTGTCAATTCATTGAGTTTATGGAGAGATGGTCTCTATCTTGGAATGGATTTTCTATCGAGCAATGGGTGGGGAGTCATGAACAGCCTATGTTGCACGGGCACAAATGCAACACGCCCACAATACAAATACCACTACATAGTTTGGCGTGTCCTAGTGTATTTTGGAGTATCTGTGTTGTGTCTAATACATGTCTGACACGATGAGATACGGACATGATACTAGTTTTATGAGAGTGTGATTCCTAGTCTACAACAGTCAACTTCACTATTCCCCGTTAACTTCACATAACCATTAATTTTGAGAAAAGTATCCATCTATAATGGCTTTGAATGCATTAGTTGTTCTCTTGACTAATTACTCTCTCTCTCTCTCTCTCTCTCTCTCTCTCTCTCTCTGTGGACTTTGGAACAGGAACAGAAATGGCACAGTTGGTTTGTGGAGGCTGTCACACTCTTTTAATGTACATACGAGGAGCTACTAGTGTACAATGTTCCTGCTGCCACACGGTCAATCTGGCACTTGATGGTGAGGAATTAAGACAACTTGCATTTCGTAGTTAAGCTGAATCACATAGAATTAGTATATTTTGCTCAACTCTATAGCTTCCTCTATTTTTCTCTCTTTTCTTTTAGAGAAAGGATGAATCAAGCATATCACAACCAAATTTATATCAGTGGAGGTAAGCGACAAGCAGTATAGCAAGAAGTTCACTGGTATAGTTTTACAAGATATAGCTCAAAATATTTGGAGGTAAGGGCAAAATATTTCCATGAGGGTAACTTAAAGACACATCTACACCAATAGAAGATGCAAGTCCGTAGAACGCCTCCGTGAAGTTGAAAAACTTTGTAGCCTAACCAAGAATCAACAACCCGAATTAGGACCACTATTCTTTTAAATCGAAGGAGCCAACTCCAAAGATTTGGGATAAAGGCTTTGTTGTTTTTGTTGTATTCTTCTAGTATGTAGGAGGTTTCTCTGGCCCAAAAGAGAGAATGCTATTCAAATTTCTTGATAAAAGTCCTTTTATCACTATGAATGTTGACTTTTGAGACTTTTAGAAGTAATAGAAGAATATTTTTGAGATTTTTGGCCAGAACATTGCATAGCAGCATATGTATATTGGTCTTATACTGAGTTCTGTGCCTCTGTGTACTTAATTTTGAGCTTAAGATATATTTTGACAGCAAATCAGGTGGCGCATGTCAGCTGTGGGAGTTGTCAGATGCTGCTAATGTACCAATATGGAGCAAGATCTGTGAAATGTGCAGTCTGCAACTATGTGACTCCTGTTGGAGTAAGTTTTCCCTGCAAATTTCCTTTTTAATTTTGTTTGTAAATATCTCTCTCTACATATTTACTCAAAAGATATGTGTACTCTTGTTTGCAGTTATCATCTGTGCTAATGAGCAGTATCTTTATAAATCCTTAATTGTTCTGTTTTCTATAAGTACTATAGATTTGTAGCAATGTAGTATGAATATATGATATTAGGTAACATGAAACCTATTACTTTATAGAGAGAGTAGAAAAGATAGTACTGTTGTTTGTAAGACCAAACTGATATCTTGAAATCCAATCTCCTATTCGATTGCTCATTCAGACAAGAAGTTCCACAAACATGAGAATCTGAAGTACACCAATTATTTTTTGATATTCTTCTTCAAATAATTTTATTATGAAATTTATGTTAGGCCAATTGGACAAGCTAATAAATATTTTATCTGGAAATTTGAACAGTTTAATTATTTCCTGAAATCTAAAATGAATCTTATTTCTTACCGGAGACTGAAAACTGAGAGCCCTTAGATACTAATATTTCTATGATATTGACAATTCCATGTTTAGGTACTTTATAAGAGATTTCAGAAAACTTGTATCATATTTAACATGCTTTATTTGCTCTCATTTCAGCCTTCTTCTGGGAATGAACAGAAGGTCAATCACTCATAAGCTTCACGATCCTTTCAGTATTCTGTATCTTTATGGGTTTGCTTGCCTAGAGAATAAATTATCTACTTCAGCCTCTCGATTACAAAAATGAGCCAACGGAGTTCCTTCATAGTCGAGTTCCTTCCAGAAGTTTCATAGAGAATAAGCAGTTTTAGCAGGCTATAGCTCCAGAAACAAGTTCTAAGTTACTGTAAGACGATCAAGGTGATCAGTCCAGTTTTTTGTTGCCAGATGTGAGAATCATCTATACATGTAAATCTGTTGTATATTGTTTCTATTCTAGGCTTGAAGTGAGATACTATACTAGGATGTTGTATTATATTTCAAGTTATGGATCCATGTTAATTTGGAGCAGAGAACTTCAATACCTATACATTATACTCCAGGTACATTTGTTTCTAGATTCTAATAACCTGGTGTAGTCACTGCGATGAGTCCTAAACTCGATGCAAGTTATATATCTCTAGTTAGACATCGTGATGAATCCTTACCTGTTTGTTGGAGTGGGTGGAGTTTCCAACCTTTGTGGAGAATACCCCGGAGTGCGACGAGCGCCATCCGTGTATCAGAAAAGCTCGGAAAGTGCATCGAGCGCCGTGTATTGTAACATTTATAGTAAGCAAATATTATATGAAATTTTCATCTTTGACTTTAATTATATATTTATGATTGGATCTTTCATATATTAACTTTCCATATAATTGGATATCCAATTTATGGTAAGCTAATTTATGATTTGATTTCCGTTAAATATATGATTGAATGTAATTGGATTTCCATAAATATTTTTGGCTTCCATATATAGATTTTCATATAGAAACTTTAATTCATGCTAGGGTTTATATAAAGACTCATGCAATATACAACAACATGAGAAAAAAATAAAAGAGAAAAAAAGGTGACAAGAGTGTCATTGCAACTTTTAAGAGGAGAAAGAAGGATTAGAGACCGTTTCGGAGAAGGAGATCAATTTGGGGTATTTCTCATTGTCTTTTTTCTTCGTGGTTGTAAAATATTTTATGTTCCAAAGAGTTGTGGTGATCCGTGTTGGATCGGTGAGGAGCTTGTAGAGGGTGTAATCCCTTTATTCCATTAGTGGAGGTTCTTCAGGGTTGTACTCCGATCGTCCCATGATTTTTACCATCTAGATTTTTCACGTAAAAATCTCTGTCTGCGATTTGTGTTTGGTATTTTTTGGTTTGTGCGTTTTGCTCGGTTCTCTCGCAGGTACTCTCTTGTTTGGGGAACGGTTTCCGCATTTCGTTCCCAACAGTGTGGTATCAGAGCCAGGTTCTGAAATTTTAGAAGGGTGTCAGGAGTTGACAGACCAACCAGGGAGGAGAGATGGACGCGAAGCCGGTGAGCATGGTAAACCTGAACGGTACCAACTATCACTACTGGAGGAGCAATGTCTCTCCCCAGTCCCAAAATACGTAGGACTAGGAACACGTAAGCATGCCAGCCGTATGTATATGGCGACTCCAATGTATGAATACCATAATACACACGTACGCTGTAATATGAATGTTAACTCACATGTGGTATATATAGTATCAAAAATCACAAGGCATAAATAGATCTCATCCACAGAATCAAATAACCAAATAACTATATAACTGTATCAAGTATAAAATGCTTGATAAGAACAAGTAGTTGGGCGGAGACAAATCCACTACCAACCAGAATATAAGAGAAACCACATAAGAACATCTAATGAACCATGAGACTCGAAGAGAAGACCTCCTCGAAAGAGATATGTGGCAAGTCCTGATCCGTGCTCCTGCGAATAGCCAAGATCGTCTACACCTGGAAAGGGACCAGGTCCTCAGAGGGACGTAACAAGATACATAGAAGCATGCTAATTTGAATACAGTAAACACGCATAATAGGTAGAAAATATATAAGTATGTTATACAAGACAATCTATATGAATGCGTAATGAGGACAACTTTTCGACGTATGGGCATGGGTAGGCTACTCGATCTAAATCTCATAACTCACACACATGGCAGGGACATCAGCAATCGACACACCTCGGGGGTAACGACCAGCGCGACACCAAAAATCGACATACCTCGGGGGTAGCGACCAGCGCGACACACTACCGTAGTACGTGCTAGATACTACGGTTTACCAGAGTGGTTATAGCCATACGCCTACTAATTGTCCTCCTCTCCCATGATACTATGTGTTAAGTGTGTGTCAACATATATATAGTATATAATTATGACTGAAAGAAAAACACACATGCAATGAACATATAAAAAATATAATAAGCATGCAAAGTACTGTAAGCAATTTGGCAAGGTATCTTGTCTGACAAGGGAGCTACAAAGTATAACGTCCAGGAGTCAAGCATACAGGATCAGAAACTACGGCCTCAGAATGAACGTCTCCGGATGCTGAAATAAACATCACCAACATTCCCAGAATAAGCGAGATAGCTAGAAAACACTACTCTTTAGTCCAATTTGGACACAGGGACAAAACGGTAATTTCAGGTCAAAACGGGGTCCACATGTGGTCCACTTTGCACCGAAAAGCGTGTCAGAGGTAAAGGTCTCTAAAAGGGACAAATTATAGGTCAAATAAATTCTAAACGTCAATACGAACTCAACGGTATGTCCAATTTTAGATTTCGGTGAGCCGAATACAAATTTGCCCAAAAAGTCAACTGTGGGGCCCGCAAATAGGCGGCTTGGTCAACTGTCTCAGGATCGCATGAAACTTGGGTCACAGGACTAGCGTGATACCACGAATCCAATGGCGCAAGTTTAATCGCATTCTGACGAGCGTACACTAAATGGTGCGATATTTTGCAAAAGTCACCATACGGAACCTTTTTATGGATACGGGGTAATTCTAACGCGCACACACGTCCAAATCAGTTTTCGCGAAAGCCCACATGTCTGGACATACCATACGTGCCTTTCGGTACAACTAGTACGCGATGAGGTGGTCCCGTTTGGCGGGACGCGCTCCGTATCACAAATTTTAATATTTTAAAAACAAGTTTTTATGGATTTTCAACCTAATTCAATTCTGCATATAACATCAAGTAAATTAATCTAATTAACAAAAAATAATTTCGATTAGGTGGTCTTCACATAGCAAAAAGAAAATCTAAGTTTGGATCTCTGGGGTGGGAGATACGAGTCCTTAAACATGGGTGGTTGTAGCAGTTTTTCTGAAGTTAAAGTTGTGGTTTTTCTCCAACTTGGTCTCGATTTTCACCTAGGGTTATGCGATGTTCGGAGAAAATCGATACACAGAGTTGGAAGAGGGATAGGTCATGAACATACAGGTGAAGACGGGGTCGAATTTGGTTGAGCGAGGAGGCAAAAATCAGCGCGGGAAGGGAGGTTCGTCGCTGCTCAATTTCTGCTACCGCGCGGGTGTGCGGCCGACCGGCGGGTCCAGGCGGTACGCGGTGGTCCAGGGGTCGGGTTGGCGGCGCGGAGATGGGAGCTAGGGTTAGGGCTTAGGGTTTAGGGTTTGAGTTATTAGACTATATATATATATATATATATATATATATATATATATATATATACAGTGATCGAGAGAGAGGGGGACTTTGGCCGCGTTCTGCTCGCGGGGGGGGGGGGGGGGGGGGCGGTGGTCAATTGCTGCGGTTGGGATTGGGATTTGTTGTAGGCGTCGGGTGGGTTAGCAAGGGTTGGGATTTGCTAGTTGTTTAGGGATTTAGATTAGGTTAAGGACTAATAGGTTTCTTTTCCTTTTTTTTCTTTTTTTTATTTACTTTTCTCTTTTGTTTTTATTAATATTACTATAATAATTATTATTATTATTACACTATTTATTATTATTATTAACTTATTTAAGAACTATTTATTATTTACCTATATATTTAAGGTATAAAAAAAGAAATACATTTGTACCCAAATTAAAATCTTAAAAATCTAACACTCTCCCATAAGGATCCCAAAAATAGTTCGGTGCAAAATTTCTAAATTCGTATTTATCTAGGTAATTAAATCAATAATATATTTTCTAATTAACTAAGAGAATAATATAAATAAATCCAATAATTTATTAAATAAATACAATATTTAAAAATATGGGGTTTTACATGCGGCCTCCTCCTAGGCCGCATGGAACTCACATCAAGACCCGAACGTCCGGCATCGTGGTGTTTTCCTCTGCCAGAGTTCGGGTGCTGAGCGTCTCCTGCGGCAAAAGGAGAAGCCGCATGGACAGTCTGGGTGGGCGCTTGACGAGCGTCCTCAGTAACATAGAGAGAGGCAGGGGGCGCATGCTCCGCAGTTGGGTGAGGCGCAGAGGTCTTTGCTACCCACGTCCTGTGGGTCTTCTTGGTCTTTGCTAACCTCGAAGAAGGAATAGTGCTTCCCTCCGAGAGCATCTCCTTGAAGGCTTGCTGGTCGAAACGGACTACCAGCATCCTCTGGGTTGAACCCAGCTTGGCCGCATCAGAGCGCGTCACCACATTCTCATCACAAGAGAAGAAAATCCCCAGCAGAGTCGCCATCTTGTTTGCCATTAAATTTGAAAGTTCTAAGAGAGCTTGATTTAATTAACAAACGATAAGAAAGTACAGAGAAGACCTAGGAGACAATCTAAGTACAAATTTATTTTCTGGGGGATGACGATGGAAGGTTAGGAGTGTAGCAACTCTCTTTACTCCGTGGACGATCCGATGCAGGAGGAGGAAGCTCTCCTCTCTTGCTTGTTGTAGGTTCGCAGCTAGCCGGGGGGTGTATGGGTGTGATACACTGCTACTTATAGCCGCCATATTGACGTGTTATGGATGCCACAGATGCTCGTGGTTGGTGGCCGCATAGGGCCTCTTCAGCACAATGCGGTCGTTTCGGTAGCCGCATGTCACGGGGGAGCTGCCACGTGAGCTCGACTGAGATATATTGTTGATGAGATCTCGGAATCGTTTCAACCCGTTGTGTGCGTGACTTGGTCAGCTGGACACGTAATCCGCACAAAGTGTGCGAGGATCTCTTTGGTTGTAACAGAAAGATCTCATGAGTCAGGGGCCACATAGCCGTCTTGGCCGCATATGATTGAGGTCGCATATGGGAACTATGTGGGGTCGGGGCCGCATATGGACGAGGCCGCAGAGTGAAGAGGCCGCAGAGGGGCGAGGCCACAGAGTCTTGGACACGTGGCTCTGTGCATCTGATGAAGTCATTAATGCCTGACGTGACTTTTTATCTTTTTTGTGAGTCGTCGTCTCCCTCGCGATTCTCGAGGCAGTCAGGGCAATACATGCTCTGTCATAACTTTATGATGGATCTTTGGGAGCCGTGTCAGGGAGACATTATGCAACTCTCCTCTCTTTGTCTGCTCATGTCGCATGAAGGCTATTATGCATCTTCTGTCTGGCCGCATAGATAATATTTTTATATGGCATGGGCTCTATGCGACCTGTAGTATTTTTTTATGCTTCTACAATGACATTAGCTTCCTAGGGGTTGTCATTGGAACCCTGAGTCATTAGGACTTGGAAATAGTAGATCTCATTAGAAATTTGGAAAGAGTGGTTGTCATTACAGATCCCTCTCCATGACAGCCATTGTGATTGAATATTTGGATTAACACAATAATTATAAGTAGTAGTACTTTTCACTTTTTCGGCCAACCATTCCTAGATATTTCTCTCGAATGGATCTCTCTCAACGGTTATGTAGGACTCGCTTTGAATTTATTTTATTTTATAAACACGCAAATATGTTCTCTCTCTCTCTCTCTCTCTCTCTCTATATATATATATATATATATATATATATATATATATATATATATATATATATATATATATATATATATATATATATATATATATATATGTCCTCTTCTTTTTTTTTCTTCTTTTTTTTTATATCTCACGTCTTTTAATAAACATTCAACCAATCTACAAGTGCAAGCAACAAGTTAACATCAATCAGTGTTATATTACGAAAATTATCTTTTTATTTCCATGTTCCATTGTTCCTTTATACTTTTTTATTAATTTATTTGTTTTAAACAAATTGACTCTTTTCCAAATTCATATATAGTTTATCGAATATTGTTGACTATACCTCTAACTGTCCGCTAAATAAGTTTTTCAAGTTAAAAATAATAAAATAATACCTAAGATCAACTATGCCACAAGAAAGATCAAATGGATTAGCTATATTATCTATTGAAATGGATATTGTAAGAAATCTTGAATACAAAAAAAATTTCATGAATTTGCAACTCAAAAGGCAAGAAAAATGAAGTTCCATTAAGATTCTTTTATCAAGAAGATATTTAAAATATAATTATCTTAATATAAAAGGGCCTCATATTGAATTCTCACATAAGGTCCCGGTTTTTTTTGAGACGACTCTGCTGATACTAGACCAAGATGTATAAAATAAATATAAGACACGTGAATCGACGAACTCCGTCATTTGCACCCAAGTCTTACTTGGACGCACAGTTTATATCATATGAAACAAAAATAAACATGGAACTAATATATAACATGCTGAAAAGAGAGAGAAAATGATAATATATATAACTAGGTATACTTGTCTGGAATTGGAATGGTGTTTTGATGTTATAGCAGTGAACTCGCCAAGTTACAAGTAGCACGAAAAGTGAAAGCGGAAGGACAACTCCGGATGTTGAAATAAACATCACCAATACGTCAAAAATGGGTGACATACTCAGAAAAATCTACTCATAAGTCCAATTTGAACATAAGGCCAAATCTAGCAATTACGGGTCAAAGCGGGATCTGTTTGTAGGTCCATATTGCACCAAAAATTGTGCAAGGATGAAGGCACCTAAATTCAACAAACTATATGTCAAACAAGGTCAAAACGATGATACGGTCTTAACGGTGCGACCATAATTGAATTTCGGTGAGCCAATAAAAAAAGGGTCATCGAATCGAATTGTGGGACACGCAATACGATGATTCGGTCTACTGTCTCAAACTCTGACAAAACTAGGGTCATTGGACAAGTCAGACACTGTGAGTTTAACAATGTAAGTTTCGTCGCGACACGAGGAACGTGCACAAACTAAATATAAATTTTCAAAAAGTTCTGATACGGTAATTTTTGACAGATACTTGTCAAATTCGTCATGCACATACGTCCAATTCGAATTTTGTCAAAGCGCACACGTGGAGAATGTCACATCCTTGTTCCGCAAAATCGAAAGTCATCGTTGAACGTGATATCGTACAAGCCTAATTTGCACTTGTACAAGACAAGCCCAAACACAGTCGATAAAATATTTCAGAAACGAAATCATTGCAGTGGAAATAAGCATAAAAGTTGAATAAACAAAAGATATATGAAAAATGATTCTCTCTATTGATAATTTGTAATAGAGTTACAACTGCTCGAAGTCAAAGAACAACTTGATTACAATCTCTCTCAATACAATGAAACATAACACAAGGTTTACATCTCAAAAACTATACAAACAATGATATTTCATACATTATGTCATTTATAACAGAAAATTATATCTTTACATGACAAGTTTCAGCTAGTCCAACAAAATCTCTAACGCCTCAGAACCATCTAAGTTGCTCCCCGCATCTGTAGAACTGGGGGAGGTCGGTACATTGATATGTATTGATGAGTGACATCTAGCCAACTTAACTAAAAATAACACGTTGATTGAGTACATATGATCTTTTTAATATTATCTTAGGATTAGTTAATAATTTATGAGCATATATGTGTCCATAGGCGTTTGTCCTCTCCAAAAAGCAGAATCTGGTCCTACCACCAGCTTTTAATGAAAAAAGAAGCAGCAGTCGACATTAGCTGCTCCAAAAAGCACGTGCAAGCTTCCAATGACCAACGGGTCCAAGCACAAACGAGAAATCAAAGAGAAGAGGAAGGAGGAGAAGAAAGAAGAAGTGCGGGTCAACGAAAACAACAAGGAAAAAAAACTTCAATTATCTTTCTCTCCAGATCACCGAAACCCTAACCCTAACGTAGCCAGGTTGATGAAACCCTAGATCTCAGATCTCCAACTCCTGCCATTTTTCGGGAGTCGAAGCTAGCTCAAATTAGGGTTTCCGAGGAGAAGAAGAAGGGAGTGGAGAGATGCCTGTCGCTGCTTCGGCTATATACTTCCTCAATCTCCGCGGCGATGTCCTCATCAACCGCCTCTACCGCGACGATGTCGGGTCAGAATTCATCCCTCTCCCTCTCTTTCCCTCTCTTCTCCCCTTAGGGTTTTGTTGTAGAAATTTGGTTTAGGTTGTTTGGATCTGGTCTATTGAGTTTCAGTTGAAGTATTTGATTTATAGTCGTCGCGAATTGAGAGTGAACAGACACCGAGTCGGAGGGATGTTTTCCTCCGATTTCTATTACAATTTCGTGTCCAAATGTTTTTTTTGAGGTGGGGGTGGGGGTACTGTTTTTTGGCCGGACACGAGCTGATGTGGACACGGCGATAAAAAATGGTACTGATTTTCGCAATTTTTTGCCAAAATTGCCGGCTGACATCCAGAAAAAACGGGAAACCAAACTAGCTCTACGCACATGCTTCTAATTATGGAAGAGAAGGCTTATTGTTATGCAGTATCTGCTGACATGTTAGCATAGGCAAGCATTTCATCCTTGCGACATCAACGGGGCAAGATATGAGAATTTGAAAGTCTAGTAGGGGCAAGCTAGAGAGCATCAAATTGGCGCTTGCAGCATGTAGCATGCGGGTTTGAGTCGAGTAAACAACATATGTTGGGGGTAAGGCTGTGCACATCTTGGCCCTCCCATGAACCTACACTAGGAGGAGTCTCATGGCACTGGTACACCCTTTCTAGTAACATTAAGCTAATAGTAGTTTTGGTTTACACTTTTTATTGTGCATGCTAGTCTTCCTTGGACATGTTTGTTAATTGTACATGCTAGTCTTCCTTGGACACCAATCACATACATCTAAACTCCCTGCTAAGTCTTTTTTCGAGTGACGGGGGTATTTTAAGTAATAAACCACCATACGTCTGTCCAGCTTTCTCACACAATTTCAACGTACCTGTTGTTTTTCAGTGGCAATATGGTGGACGCGTTCCGAATGCATATAATGCAGACAAAAGAACTTGGTATATGTCCTGTTAGGCAGATTGGAGGCTGCTCTTTCTTTTACATGAGAATTAGCAATGTGTACATTGTGATCGTCGTTAGCAGTAATGCTAATGTTGCTTGTGCTTTCAAGTTCGTAGTTGAGGTATGCTTCTTAATTAATATGGTTTACTGTTTCTGTAGTCATCTTTTTTATCTTTGTTTTATTTATTTATTCGAGCATATTCTTGAGCGCAGAAATGATCTTAACCCAACTCAGATAAATCTGTTTTATACACTTTCAAACAATATAGGTTCAGTAAATGGATTCAAAAAGTCCAATTATGCGACCTTCATTATATTAATTTTCCTATATTCCTTCTACTCTATTTTCTTTGTATTTATTTTACAAGATGGTGCAAGGATTTCTTGGTATTACTTGAATGGATTATATTAAACATGAGCTGGGTACTGTGATATCAAAGTAACAACTATTCTCGTTTAGTTTGCTCTGGTACTTTGACGAAAGATAGTGACAAGTTAAAAAAAAAGGAGGGGAAATATGAAAAGATCATGACCAGAATTGCTGGAATGGGTGATAATACCTTTTATTTACTTGGAATTGTTTCTTCTCTTGCAACATTCTTTCTTGATGCATGAATCTTTTAGAAAGGCTTAGACTTTTGATGCAAGTTTAATAGGATTCCATGTTTTGGAGGAACATGATGTCTGCGTGGAACACTCAATAGCCCGCAGGTTGGCGCAATTGGGAATAATGGATTTTTTTTTGCTTTTTCCAATATGACACTTTGTATATGATGAAGGATTGTGTGCACAAGCTTTAGGTCCAGATTAATTATCATCAATTTTTGATCCATTGAAGTTCTTTTCAAGGGCATGTTTTGTCCACATAATGTGCACATTATATAAACTACAGTATGTATGCACGTGCATCAAAGTGAAACAAATTCATTTATTAATCAGCATGCATGGATTTACGACTACATCATGCATGCATGAGTTTTAAATTTCAAATTTGTTTTTAGAACCTTTGGGGCTTCTTAGCTTTCTTTTGCGACGACGGCTTCAATTTGGCTTTGTAGTTAAATAGTAACATAAGATTTAGTTAAACAGTAAGATGCATAAAGTAGTACAGTAATAAGGGGAGAGATGGATGATCTGTTTATACTCAAAGAAGGGCGTCCAGTGCCACGAGGCTGCCATTTACGCAAGGTCTAGGAAGGGTTGAGTTCTATGCAGGCTTTTTTTTTTGGAAGAAGGTAATTTTCCATGATCGCTCCCGCTGGGAATCAAACCATCGCACACTCGGGACTTATGCCACCACACTAGCCACTTGAGCTAGAGGTCATTAGCAGTTGTATGCAGCCTTACCCCCATATATATATGGAGATAATGTTTTCACAACTCGAACCAGCATCCTCCAGAGTGTAAGCAACAACCAACAATTTCTAGATATTATGTGGATGACCATATGTTAATTGGATACATGTACTGATATTGTTGTCAGGCATCTCTGTACACTAAAGTAACATGACTGTTGAATTTACGTACACACCCTTAACGTGATTCATGCTCAAGTACTGCAGTAATAATGGAGGATAGATGATCTAATATACATGGAAAAATCACAGCAAAAAATTGTGTCCATGAAATTACATCTAAACAAACCTTTAACATGTCTAGCAGATTAGCAGGTAAGGCAATAGAAGAAAAAAAATCCATGAATTCTTTGCAATTTTGGGCTGCGATAGATGACAATCTAGAACAATCATAGATTGCCCGGATTTTCATTTCCACGAAGTATCTGAAACCAGTATCCCGCCCATAATAAAGAATCAATATAGGTTTGACCCATCTTGAAGTTTAAGGTACTAAACATGGAAGGAATTTATTCTACTTGCATGTATTTTTGCATCGTCCTTTAGTTGTTTGCTAGATATGCTAGAACATCAAGGGAAGAGGTGGATGGTATCACAACTTTTTAGTGGTTTTGAAGTTGAGGTGGCAATAAGTGGCACTGATATTCCCTGTTAGTTGTGGCACTCAGTGGCTTTTAGCCATCAGCATTCCATATTTACAAACCCTTGATGCTGTAGTATGCTAGACATGCTAGTGGAGTAACTATCAAAGTTGTGGACGACCTCCTAGTTGGTTTGCAATATTGTATTATATGGGTCATGCATTTGTTTTTGTTGTTAAAAACACTTGCTGAAGTTCTGCAAACATATATTGGGATACGAAGATGGAATTCTTTAATCGACTATTTCGAGGGGGGAAAGCAGTAGCTTGCAGATGAATCAAATTTGGGGCAATACATCATTTCTGAGACTGCAAGGCCTTTCTTAAGTTTTCCAATAGCATATGTTTTGGAATTTTTTGTATAGGGTGCAAGAAGAACAAAATTTACATCGGCCTTGCTCAAATAATGCTCTTGAAAGATCTCAGTTTAGAGGATTTTGCAGAATTTGAAGGATAAGTTTAAGACCGTGTTAAGCATTTGTGCTATGCTACTAAATTTTTGTAGGTCTTAAGTAATTAACGAATTATATATCATGTGGTTTTATTGGTTTTGACCCATTGATGCCATGATTTGTTCTAGAGAGAACAATTGGTAGGAGATTGTTTAGGGCCGTGGAATTCTTTCTGCGAGTTATCCGATATTGGGTTCATATCGGTTTGGGTTTGAGATATTCGATATCGGAGATATCACGGGGTTATTTATTGAAATATCGGATACCAATAAATATATAATATGTTATATATTATATATACTAAGGTACATAACTTTTAATCTCTTGTAGCTTCCTAACTAACATATTTCTTACAAGCACAAGTTCTAATCCTCCTCCATAGCTTCACATCGGTTAGTCCATTGGTTTTCAAAAGAACTGATCACTTCTCTAGCTAGATCATAGTTCATACCATTTTTTTAACCCACAATTTCACCACAGTCAGCCTTTCCATATTCATTTCGAAAAAAAGCCGCAACAAAATAAGCTAAAAAGAAATTGAACTTCAAAACCTCTCAGCAAATCCAACCACAATAAAAAAAGGAATTAAAAAGAGCAGCAAATTTAGAATTAAAAAAGAAAGTAGCAGCAAACAAAAGCAGCAACAGACTCGGAAAAAAAAACTTACCTGATATCTCTTCTTATTCTTCCTCTTCTTCTGCAAGAAAAATAAGAAGAATTAAAAAGGAAAGAGAGAGAGCCGAGATCGAGAGAGAGGGAACTCCTCTAGTACTTTTGCTGAGAGAGAGAGAGAGAGAGAGAGAGAGAGATGGTTGGGTTTAGTTAGTGGGTTGGGTTTTAGTTGAACCAAATCCAACTCGACCCGACCCAAAAACCCATCCAAAAGTAACAAAACCGATATTTGAAAAATATTTGCTAATATTGGGCGATATAATATCGGCTGATTTCGGGCATTGACTGATATATCGGTCGATATTTTCCAAAACGACGTATATCCGATATTTGGCCTATATATAATTTTGGTCTCAAAACGATATATCGGTCGATATTGCCAATTTCTCGAACAGAGGTAGAAAGTCACTTGGTGCCACCTATTTAAAATTTTGGACTACTTAACCTTCTCTTTTTTTGAAATTGTTTCACCTCTGGACCTTCCATAATGCCAGGAATGTAAAAACTGAAAACACAATGTAAATGATACCAGTAGCAAAAAAGTAAAAATCTCAAAACCACAAATACAACGATTACGAAATGTGTTATCTTTTGCCACGGAATATGTCTTAATCATTTGCAGATACTAATGAATGAGGGGTATAACAGTTATAAGGAGAAATCAATATATAAAGGTTCATGTTCCTGACATTTAAATACACCACATGTTATATGTACCTGAAGCTTATATTAGGATTAAAGTTTCTTTAATCCATTTGTTATTGCTTCTATATAGCTGCGTAATACTTCCATTATCCATCACCTCCCATTGTGCATTGGTGTCTGCTACATAAAATTCTTATACAATGTCCTATGTTATAGATAACCTGAATTCATGACATACTGATGTGGGTTACTCTTACCAGATTTTTTCCAGATCCGTTAATTTCATTTTGGTGTCTTATTTACTTCTTCTAACTGTTATCGATGAAAATGATATCGTTGTTATTGAACACTGCAAAATCTTGAAGCTGGCAAAATAGAGTCTAGATATTGTTGATGGGGCAGTGTTTGCCGCTTCTTTCTTTAGTTATACTGTCATGATTATCCCGTCTTATTTCTTTGTTCTGTGACAGGCTGTGCAACTGTTCAAATCTTATTTTGGTGGGGCATTCGATGAAGATGCAATCAGGAACAACTTTGTTTTGATATATGAGCTTCTTGATGGTATGGTTCTTGACACGATTCATATTTGTGCATAATCTAGTTTCTTATGTTTACCTGACAAGCAAGGGTATTTCATTGCACCCTCTCAAGGTTGTCTTGTTTCCAGGGGAAGTTTTAGGCGGATCCTTCTTGTTCACATACAATAATCAATTGATTGTAAACTGAAATCTTCTTACAGAATGAAACATATGCATCATAAAATCCAGGCTGCATAAAATCCAAATTTATAGTTCCCATGTTCCAGTATGTAGCAAAAAGTCTACAATGCGCTGTTATGATTGGAAGTTGACTGTGTTGATTTTTCCTATCAGAATAACATGAATATAATCTTTTGGATATATTTCTTGCATTCATCTAGCCAGCCAATTTGCGATAAAGGGTTAATGTTATCATCTTTATCGAGAAGATAGGTAGGGGGGTTACTGGTGGGGAATATGGTACAAGGGTTCTGATAGGATTTCTTAAAAGTGCGCCAACTATTCCTGTTTCGCACTTGTGAGAAAGAAATTTTAGCGTTCATCTCTGTTTGTGAACAGCTGTGCTGATATACCAAAATAGGTGCTACTGTCAGCTGGCCATGTTTACGAATGAATTATATAAATTGTATTATATCTCTTATTGCAACACCAGTAGAATTAGTTATAAAGTAGGAAGAGGACATCCACTTGAGATTGCTTACTGCGTTATTTGCATGCCCAAGATATTTGTTTCCTGCATTAGTTTTCAGTTTGTCGTGGCAAATTTCGACTTTGGATCCCAAAATCTTTCACTATGTATTACCTTATATTTTTGGTGCCATCAATGTGGATTCATCCATTTATGTGCAGAAATAATGGACTTTGGCTATCCCCAAAATCTTTCACCAGAAATTTTGAAGCTTTACATCACTCAGGAAGGAGTCCGGTCGCCATTTTCATCAAAGGTCAGGTTTTGTGGTAATATTTATCGATCTGAAAGATATATTGATGTCTTATATATTATCTCCAAGTTTGATAGTTCCTTTTATAGGTGGTGATTATATAGTCAAATTTCAATGTTATCCTTTTCTTCAACTACAGTCCTCAGACAAACCTGTTCCAAATGCAACTCTACAAGTTACTGGTGCTGTTGGTTGGAGACGTGAAGGTCTCGTATACAAGAAGAATGAGGTGACAATGCTGTAATTTGTTTTTTGTTATTCGTTTCGCAAATACAAACCAGTTCTCTCAAGCTTGTATCTTTCAGGTTTTCTTGGACATAGTAGAAAGTGTTAATCTTCTTATGTCTTCAAAAGGTAAACTGTGAAATAATGCTAACTATTGATTTGCCTGGTTAATCGTTACTAAATTTTGGAACCATGTTGTATATGTATATATAGGAAGTGTACTGCGGTGTGATGTGACTGGGAAGATTCTCATGAAGTGCTTCTTGTCGGGGATGCCTGATTTGAAACTAGGTTTAAATGACAAAATTGGTCTTGAAAAGGAATCTCAGGTTAAGGCTAGGCCTACAAAAAGGTAACCATGTCATGTGCATTGCTTTCTGAAGATATTGCATGTACTTCATAGTATTACTTATGTGGCAAAAATAAAGTTTATATGGTCAAATTACCCTCTTGCGTTCTAGATCTACCATGTTGGTTATTTACCTGATAAGCTAAATATTCCTTATATTCTCCCCTTTTCTTCTTAGGGGTAGGGTGGTCAGCCTCTGCTAGTGGGTGGGACGGGGGAGCAGTCTGTGCGTGCGTGCGTGCGCGCCCGCGCGCGTGCAAGCGAGCGAGTGAGTGTGTTAGAATGTTGTGTATTGCTCCCAAAGTTTCATGTAAGGTGCTTTTTGCAATTGATCCTGTGATCCTTTCAGAAAACAGTACTTAGGACCTTCCTCTTTGCACATTTGCATCTTCTTCTAATCAATTTCATGATAAGCCTTTTGATGCTACTTTGACCTTAAATAGAGTGTAGAGACATGTCTCACAGTTTGTGTGCCTGCATGTATGTATTGTTTATTAAGCATTTATTACCAGTGAGTTTTTAGATATACCATGAACATTGTGTTCCTTTTATTTGATATACTCCAGGATTGCTCTTTACAAGTTGCATATATCCGTTATGCTAATAGGCCATACATGTTTCTTATTCTTATCTAGTAAGCCTAGTTAACGTGGATCCGAGTCAAATGGATTGGCCTTCTCAAGCATTTTAAGATAATAAATGGACAAGTTTCTGGCCCGGTCTAAAGTAACTTAATGCTTGATCCGGAGGAAACTCGGCCAGTTCATTGATGACCCTAACCAATCATCTTAGTTATTGTATGATCAGTATCTAGGGCTGTTTTTAACTATTATTATTTATTGTGTATGTTCCTCTGATATTTTTTCTAAGTTGGAAGTTTCAATTGCTTGATGAACTGCTTTAGTTGGCCTATGTTGACATTTATTTATTTATTGCCCAGTGGGAAGACTATTGAACTTGACGATGTAACTTTTCATCAGTGCGTCAACCTGACGAGGTTCAACTCAGAAAAGACAGTCAGTTTTGTACCTCCTGATGGTGAATTTGAATTGATGAAGTAATCTTATGAATCCTTTCTACAGTTTTGTTTTGATGTCCATATATCATTATTATAATGTGAATGCTATAAGAGTTCAGTTTGTTGACTGATATTCCTTCCTGTATTAGATGTTATTATTTTATCCTTTAGCTGCTGTATTGGCATACATGTAAGAATAATCTGCGCAAAGAAGATTTGGCTTTATTTTGTACCTAGATCAATTCATTGGTTCACATGGTCCATCCAATATCTGGGAATTGAAAGCAAACACCTGATTACCTATAGAGAAATTAAATCTCAAACTACTCTTCTTCAGTGTTTTAAAACAGAACCTATTTGGATTCAAAATTCTCCTAGAAACATTATTTACTCGCACTTTAGATTGTAGCTGCTGAAACAAGTTAGTATATTTTGATATAAGCATCTTGATTTGGGATTAGAGTATATTTGAGGGGGGAAATATTGCAGATGTTATAAAAATGTAGGATTAGGAGGCTTATCTGGAATTTGAAACATGAGGGAGATTTATCGTTAAAACTCTTTCTTTGATTAGAGATGTATATGACAGTATTATCTCTAGGGGTAGTATTTCTTGCTTGGAAAATTGACCTGGACAAATCTCTTTGGTATTGGTCTATACTATCTATAAGAGATACCCTGTACCTGACCTTTTCCCCAACCATTGTTGCACATATGTGCCCACGACACAAGGGTCATGATGCAGTATGTACCTGACCTTTTTGACTAATGTGGGATTGACAATGTTGAAATTTTGATATGCATTATGAGTCTGACTGGCACTCGTGATACAAACCATCCAAATCAGTAAACCTGTTTGTTAATTTGGCATTTGGTGCTGCTTTTCTGATAAAGAACACATGAAGATGATTGCTTTCTTGATGATGGTCTCAACATTATTACATGAAAACGAATTGTTCTTTGTCGTCTTGATAGAAATGTTCCTTTTTTTATAGGTACCGTATTACTGAGGGTGTAAATCTTCCATTCAGAGTCTTGCCAACGATTAAGGAATTGGGTAGGACACGGATGGAAGTAAATGTGAAGGTGCATAAATACTTGACTGAGGGATTTCCTTATTATTTGGCTGTAGTTCACAGGTCAAGGATGCCAGTTTTTGTTCTTATGTATCCAAGTTTGTCTAACACCTATTGCTTTGCAGGTGAAAAGTGTCTTTGGTGCTAAAATGTTTGCACTTGGAGTTGTTGTTAAGGTTCCAGTCCCAAAGCAAACAGCAAAGACAAGTTTCCAAGTGACATCGGGGCGTGCGAAGTACAATGCTTCCATTGATTGCATTGTCTGGAAGTAAGTGCTCATTGTTTCTATTTTTATTTGACAGCCTCTCCTATGACCGTGCATTAATGGGAGCCTTGTGCATTAGGACGCCCTTTTTAGTGAACTTTTTGCTCGCTCTCTGTATGTCTTGGTGCTTTCACAGGATTATTTAAATGTTTGTGATCTTGCTATGTTTTGTCTGGATTTTCATGTCTTTTGAGTTATACGAGTATTTCAAAGAGCCACCTCACACCATTTCATTCAATATTTTACTCGTTATGTTTAGTTGGCTTTTTCTGAATGAATGCCTTATAAAATTTATCCATTAGTAACTATCTGTATAAGATCATTCTAGACCGTACTGTAATAGCAAATTGAGATCATTATTGATTTATGTATTTATTGTTCGAGTAGTAGATATGTCATAAGTGGTGACGAATCTTTTCTTGCTCTAAGTTACATGCATCTTGTGTGTTTTGTTTGTGTAATTCAAAACCTTTTCTTAGACACTTGGTGGACATGCTTCATACCCTTCATTTTTCTGTTGTCTTCAGTAAAAGTGTTCGTATGAGATCATTCCCTGTATAAACAACAGCAAGGCTTTGCCACCACCTGGATTGCTGTGGCTGGGGAAATCTAGTCACAGAACCTAGAGGATCAGTTGGCAGGTTAGGAATTATACCTTATTGGTCAAACAACTAATGCTCGTCAACCAAAGAACAACCTCTAACGGGGTAAGATGACAAGATTGGTATGTGGGATAGGTACAAATATAAAAGCCAAAGAACCACATAAAACAAACTATCAGGTTTTCTTTGTAAGGTTGACCACAATCACTTTTATATTTTATGTATTTTTTCCACCATCGGAATTGGGTCATCTTACATATTTGATGTATAGGCAAGAGAGGGGTTCTTTACAAAACCTAGAGAGTCGGTTGGCAGGTTGAAAAGCTTACCTGATTGTATCATGGTTAAAGCTAGTCAACCGAGGAAGCAAGTTTCCAAAAGTCTTTTTGACCAAACAGGGGAAGATGAAAAAAAATCAATACATGGGGATTCATCCTCCTTTGGGGGGTAATAAATTAATAATACAAGCCAAAGAACGAGACTTGAAACAAGTTCTCAGTGCGTCTTCGTAAGGTTTTCTCTAGAACGCCCAGCTGTTTATATATTAGATGTATACTATAAATTATAGTGATGTGTTATTTTGATGTCTCTCTGAAGATGCTTGTACTAGGTGACTCGTGATCTTAAATTTTGCTATTAGTGCATGTTAGTGTTGTGGCTCAGCTCATACATGTTTATCTAACTTCCGGTTTCTCCCGCTCCGGGAGAAAGAAAGGGAGCGGGGTGCGGACACACCTGCGCGGATTACAGATGACGGTTACAAGAATGGCGGGAAAGTGAACAGTACCCGCTGAGCATGCCCACATCTTATTTGTATATATCGAAGTTCTCTCCCTTTTCTTTTGTCGGTTTATAAGCTTGTAACTTGAGCCTAGTAGACGGGCAGAGATCATGAAAGCAAACAATAAAAATGCATCTACATAAAGAGCGGCCCTACACAGGGCAAAAGGCTCTCAAATTTTGCCTATATGATGGGTTTTCACTGCTCTGCGTGTTTTAAACTAAACTAATAGTATCCATCTTGTTTTCTATATGAGTACAAGTTTCTCACTTTCTGATGATTTTAGTGCACGAATCTAACATTTAATTTTGCAGGATAAGAAAATTTCCTGGACAAACTGAACCAACAATGAGTGCAGAGGTTGAATTGATTTCTACAATGGGAGAAAAGAAATCTTGGACTCGACCACCAATCCAGATGGAATTTCAGGTGCAATTTGTTTTTACCATGTGATGCAGCATTTGAGTTTTACCTGATACAAAAACACTTGATAAAAGTATAGCATATTCATATGATCATGTTTTTGTCCATTCTACAATATTGTATTTCCATTAATAATTGAAATATATAAGTTTAATGTACTAGGTTTATGTTCTTAAGTAGTCATCCATTGCAAAGTTTTAAAGTTCTTTTTTCTTATATTGTACTCCTACTTAATTTTTAAATTACAAATGAAAAATCTTACCAAACAGATCTCGTTAGAGTTTAGAACTCCAAACAGGAATTTTTTTGAGTTACGATTAATCAGTCCAGTTTACAGAATCTATTTTTTCACAGTGACGGTTACTTGTTGCATCACTTAAGTTGTGTGCATATTTATATTAACTTGTGTAGGCTTTATCAGATTATTTGGACTTCAACGTATCTGCTCCATCTTATTTGGACTTTGACATATCGACATTTATGTTACAAGGTCCTTGTATTACAAAGTTATGGCCCATATAGAATGTCTTCAAATGTATTAAAATATCCTGATAGTGTGGTGCTAGGACTACTTAAAACTATCATGTAGCAAACTAGTTTTCTTAAAAAACGAACCTAGTTGACTAGGAGCCTATAGAACAGTGGATAGATGCTTCGACTTTCTTATTTGTACTAAAAATGAACTGAATTATGGATTTCTACTTTGAGGAAGACATTGCATACCTTCAGTTTGCATATCACTAGATGCTTTCAGAATTGCAAAAAAAAAATTGATTGACGTGTCACTGAAAACCTTAATTCATAGTTGAATAATTGAATTTTAAATTGAGTCCATAATCTAGTTGGTGCATGTGCAATTTGCTGTATTTGAAAGCTTTAAGTTGCCTTTATTTGCTCTTCCATCAATTAGAATTTGCTCCCACAACTCTAATTTAAAATTCTCTATAACATTTTAGTCATCTTCTATCAACTATAATTTGCTCAACCACATATTACGAATTTCATACTACCCATTAGAATTTGATGTGTCCAAGATAATTATATGTTTGACTTTGTAGGTTCCAATGTTCACCGCATCCGGTCTAAGAGTGAGATTTCTCAAGGTATTTAATAGAAATTGTGCAGACAGGCAAGTTCATTTGGTATAACTGTGCAGATCTAGGTTGCTGATATTTACAAGTTTACTGCAGGTCTGGGAGAAGAGTGGATACAACACTGTAGAGTGGGTACGTTACATTACGAAAGCTGGATCATATGAGGTTAGATGTTAGGAAGATGAGGCAGATTTCATTCATCGAGATATTTTTCCATGGGATTTGGAAATTTCTTATCCAGGCTGGGGTGACGATTCAATGAGAATTGCTATTTAATCGAAAGTAAAATGAAGAAAGATAATACTTGTGAGATTAGAAGTTGTATCCCCTTCAAAGAGCCACAAGTTTGTTGTTGTCCATAGTTGTGAGAATTGCGACACTGTTGATTTGTTGGTGGTGCTTTTGCAGATTCTTTTACCTGTATATACCTCAAGAAGATACTAAGGTTTGATCTTATTCAGAAAACGAGACAGGCTGAGAGTTTATTGCTCACAACTTTTTTCCTCAATAACCTTTGTAGTATCATTTTTTAAACCATAATTCATAATGTTTGATGGCAACACTATATTTTTTTTCTGATTTTCTGCATATAGTCCTGGCTTGTTGAAACAAAGAAGGCAACATTTAAAAGCCCATGGTAGTAGTACATAGTTGTATTTTAAGGTCTGTATATTTCTGAAGTTTAGCCGCCTTGTCTAACGTTACTAGTACAACGCTAGCGTTGTACGTAAAATAAATTTTTTTAATATTATTATAAAATAGTTTAAATATATTTTATTATATATGGATATATTTATATTTTTTATAAAAATTTTTGAAAAGATAGCACGTAATTAAAAATAAAAAATTAAATAAATTTTAACTAATGGTTAACTACATAATATTATATAACTATAATTAAATATTTTTTCTAGTTCATGTGGTTAAGGTGAGAGGTATTCTTCTTGGTTGGTCAAGTTTAATTTTTTATTATGTTATTTATGACAGATTAATTTTTTTTCAACAATTTTTTTTATGTAATATTAGTTTTTAAAATAAATGATTGAGTATTTATAAACGGTTTAGACGATTTACTTTTGAGCTGTTTTGAAGTCTCATTATGAAAGTAGAGATTAGAAGTCAAAAAACATATTATAGACCATCTGTATGGAGATTGAATTTTCTGCCTAAGGCCCAATTATTATTTTTCTTTTAGGAAAATGTCAATCATTAGACTTGTGATACTAGCACAAAATCCCCCCCCCCCCCCCCCCCCCCCCCCCCCCCCCCCCCCTTTAATTGTTGTCCAATTGGGATTTAAATGGTTGTCCACTACTCCTACCTTGTTTACTCCTTCCCCTCTTGACTAGTGTTACCACTCGAACATCCGTTTCCTATTATTAATTGAAGTTAAAATTTTCAATTTTAGTAACCCATTTTAAAATTTTGTGGGAAAGTTTTTTTTTGGGTAACTACAGTTTACATGAAGCAGATTCCATAACCTTCTATTGTCATTACTACTTACAGCATGCGTTGAATTCTGATCTCCTCAATTGGCGTTCTTTTAACCAAATGGTAAAGTTTCCTTGAAGTATGAAATTCTGCATGGATGGATATTCTAATGCTCTTTTCCGTCCGATGTCCATAATTGTAGATAAAACCAACAAAGCAAGGTGTGTCCGACGACGAATCAAGAATGTCCTTTTGTAATGGTTAACCATAACCACAGACGGTAATGAAACAAACATCCGAGTATATTATAACCTTGATTAACCTCATATCATGTTTGGAACGAGTGAAAACCGTTCCCCCAAATCAAATAGTCTGCAAGAGAACCCAAAAAAAAATGCAGGAACTAAATCACCAATATCACAGAAAAACCAAAACACAAACGATTTTGACTTGGAAAACCTAGCGAAAAGTACTATGGGATGATCGGAGGCCAATCCTAAAAAGCCTCTGATGATGGAAAAAGAAATTCACCAACTCCTTACAGACTTTTTAAGTGCCCAAACCAGATCACCACAACTACTTGAAGCAAATAACTCGATTACAGACTCCCGAAGAACAAAGATGACGAAAAGAATTAACCGAAACTATCTCCCCTTCGAAGTAGCCGTCAATACATTTTGTCTCTCCAAAAGTTGTAAACTTTGATCTTCTCTCTATTATATTAGATATGCACAATTTTAGGATTTAGAATATATATATATATATATATATATATATATATATATATATATATATATATATATAGTCCCTTAAATTCGCAGCTAATCAGGGCCATTGATTTGATCCAATGGTGTAAATAAAACACCAAAACTCGTCTCAGTTTCATAAGAGCGAATTCGATCTGTGTTCGGTATGTATAGGCTGAATAGTTTTGTTCGAGACGGACCAAGTTCAGACCAAACTCGGTTGGTCTCTGAAGTCAGATCGAACTCGATCAGACTTGGCAGAATTGTTGTTTGGAACTTCTACTTTAGTATCTTTGAATTTTCGAGTTTTTTCGACATTGGGCTCGTTGCATTCACAAGCTTCTCCGACACGCAGATTGTCACGCCCTGGTCCCGTAAGGGCCGATCGTTCTCGCTTGGTCCCTACGGAACCGATCGTCCTCGCTTGGACGCGATGTCGTGCAAGCCTAAGTAGCGCTTGCACCAGGCATAGTACTTGCACAAGACATAAGTTGGACAAAAATATACATATATAGAGGCACAGAATTTAAAATATTGAGAACCAAAGTTGAACACATTTGATAGGAACACAAAATACTTTTATTATTGAATACTTGAAGATTGTATCGCAAAGTACTTGCTTGGCTGATTACAAAATATGTCATAGATGGCTACATCCCTTTATAGAAATCCAAAACTAGCCACAACGTCCATACATCATGTCCTTATAGTAGGACCAAAAATCTAAACAACTAGCAGAAGAAGAGCTTGCACACATGAGAGGAAAGCTAAGGAAGCAACACGAGCATGGTTCCGCTGAATGGATGCGCTAGTATTGGTTCAAAATGCTCGCCAAGCTCTTGCTATCAGAACCTGGAGATTTGCCCACAAATGTGAGTCAGTACTACAACATGTACTGGTGAGCGACCGTGGCCAAACTCACCTTGAAATCCACACTAAGTATACAAGTGAAGCTAGCATTTCTATTATGTGATATTTCTAGTTGTCTAGTTTCTTTTTAACAGTTCATGCAAGAAACATAAACGATAGATTGAACCATGCATATGATAATTTTTTATCCACGGTCGAGCGGTTATTCCTGCAGCAGACACACAAGTTAGCAACAATTTGCATATATGTGTCTAACTTATGAATCGATCTTGGCATCAAATATTAGGTATGAAAGAAGATAAACCTAGCATGCGACCTAACTAGATGATGGTCCATGGGTTGCCCTATGATTAGCAGCGGTGACTCAAGGTTCAGCTCTGCACTAGCATGCGTGTATGTCAGCAGCAGTGACTTAAGGTTCAGCTCTGCACTAGCATGCGTGTATGTCAGCAACAGTGACTCAAGGTTCAGCTCTTCACTAACGCACACGAATACTAGCAGCTGTGACATCATGGTTCCACTCTTCACTAAAAGACAAAATATCCTACTAGATCACAAGGACCGTATACCTCAGGATGCAATAAAATCTCTTCCGGACCGAGCGATTCCAGTGCCCCAGGAACCGTTCGAAAGATAAACCTTGTGTACAAGTTGTCTGAGACCAATGCATGACATGAAACAGCTAGCAGACAAGACTCTACAATGTACATATGAACAACAAACACACACGAGTTCATCTTTCTCTTTCGTATCCCACAGATCATGTTCAAAATATAAGGACTTGCTATAGATCGAGTTGCGCAGCATAGGAACGAGGAACATGTATCGTGTCCCGATTTTCGCTAAATCGATAATCGTCCCCCGGACATGATGTTGTGCGGGCGTAAGGCACACACGCACAAGGCCTAGGCATAATGATATACTTTATAAACATATGCAACAGAGTACGCAATTAAGATATCACACATTAAATATAGAAAAGTTCTCTTTATTGATAATGAACATCTGGTTACAGACTCTTGACTCAAAAGTAAAAAGGATGCCGCACGGGCTTACAACTTGGACGCAAAATGAGATAGCCGATCCATACATTACATCTCTTACGAATATTTCAAAAGAGCAAACCACCTTAGGTGCGTGTTAGCATCATCGCCTAGGAGCTTCAAAATGGTATGTGCGAGCTCTTTGATATTATGTACTTGTGCTCCAAAAGTCACAACACGAACACGCCAGATCAGTGAAAGATTGGGGGAAGCTTCAGCTCCTCGCCGTGTCGCCTTGGCTCGGGGAACCTGTTGCAACGAGGGTAAGTACTTCGAAAAGTACCGGTGAGGTAAAGCTAACCCAACATACCAAATTGACATAATATTCATGTGAACATGCAACACTATTATTATGTGATCTTTCTATCTTGCCTTAGTTCAATCTTTTATATATATATATGCGATAAAATGAAAGGACATAACAAAATATCCCACCGTTCGGTGACTTTTACTTGCGCCGTCTGAACCACATGTACACAACTTACTATGACCTTCCCTGTCATGAAGACATAGTTAGTTTGCATAGTTTAAATATACATAGCGCATCACTTGGTCGGACGAGAGATGGGTCGGCTGCATTCCACTTCGGGTAGCTAGCCCTTGGCGGACGCACGGACCCATCCAATGCTAGGACTACACTAGCAAATGTTCTACCCGAGTCGAAGCGGTCCCAGTGCCCCGGCGACCGTTCGTAGAACGATATCTCTTATGCACAAGTTGTCCTTGACCATGCCTCATCTACAAACTAAGTTATCAAATAAAGCACTTCAAAGCAATATAAGTAAATGAACTTCATGCATATTTTATAGTATAGGCTACCTTGCTCAATGATCACATCTCAAATTTTGCACTACTCATTGAACAGTTGTAGATAAATAAGTTCTAGCTACAACTGAAACAACATTAAGCATATGCATAGCAGTCAATCTCACAACAAAGTGATCGTATAGTGACTTTAGGTGACTAGCATTAATTGTTTCAAGTCTACTTCTTCTTTTATCATAACTCAATTTTATTCTTATGGTATCGTCGATCGGAACGCATAAACGAGTTAGGTTACGAAGGATGAAGACTTGAAAGAAGAGCGCTAATAAAAAATAAAGCCACTCACAAGTTGGTAAATCGGGAGAGATAGGAGATATCTTCAAGACTCCGCTTGCGCGTCGCCTACACGATCACCTGCACGCACCAACAGATGATCAATATATTGTGCTTCGGGCTCCAAAGGTTCGATACGAAATACAAAATCCAAAGAACTAAGACAATAAAATCCATTAAAACCGTTCAAGAAAACATAAGTCACAAAACCAACAAGAAAGCAACCAAGCGGCATCAACAACGAGCAAAGAAACTAGCGTAACAGAAAGGCCCCTCTCGACTATGCTGCCGAGTCATTCCTTGAGGCACGATCCGTTTAATGTGGGACCTAATTTCGAAAAAACCAATCCATAACGAGAAAAGGATCTTGATTCAATCTGTCCCGATCGAACGATACCAAGTATTTCTTAGTCGCGCTCCCCGAATAGGGGAAACGGGACACTACATCTTAACCAACTAACAAAAAGTTTTATCCTCGAAACTTAGAAATAGAACCTACCCCTAATAAATAATGAGAAAAACTTTTCCTTTATGTCCGATTCGAGTTTCCAGGTTGATTCCTCGACCGAATGGTTCCGCCAAAGAACTCGCACAAGCGAGACTATACGATTCCGTAACTGCTACTCTTTCCGATCTAAGATATGAACGGGTTCTTCGACGTACGACAAGTCTGTCTGCAGATCCAGCTGACCAACATCTACCACATGGTTCGGGTCATGCACGTACTTTCTAAGCCGTGACACATAAAAAATATCGTGTACGTTTGACAGGGCTGGTGGTAATACAATTTGATAGGCAACTGAAGTGACTCGCTTGAGGACTTCGAATGGACCAACGAATCTCGGACTTAACTTCACCTTTACTCCGAATCTCATAACTTCTCGCATGAGCGAGACCTTTAAAAATACATGGTCACCTTGGAAGAACTCAAGGGGTCGACGTGAATGTCGGCATAGCTCTTCTGCCAGCTTTGTGTTACTTTTAGTCGCTCTCGGATCAACCGAACATTTTGGACTGTTTGTTCAACTAGTTTCGGCCCAAGGATTTGACGCTCTCCTACTTCATCCCAGCATATCGGTGACCTACACTTTCGTCCATAAAGAGCCTCGTACGGAGCCATTTGGATGTTGGACTGGTAACTGTTGTTATATGCAAATTCGCCCAACGGTAGGTGAATGTCCCAACTTGACTTTGAATCGATTTTACATAGACGCAACATATCTTCGAGTACCTGATTTACCCGCTCTGTTTGGCCATCGGTTTGAGGATGGTAGGCTGAGCTGAACTTCAACTTGGTCCCCATCGCTGACTGAAGGCTCTCCCAGAAACGTGATAGGAATCGTCCGTCCCGATCTGACACTATAGAAACTGGCACTCCGTGCAGCCGAACTATCTCATCAAGGTAGGTCTGGGCGAGGCGATCGATGCTCCAAGTAACTTTAATGGTAATGAAGTACGCTGACTTGGTTAACCAGTCGACGATGACCTAGACTGCGTCGTTCTCCCGTTGCGTCTTTGGCAAGCCAACAATGAAGTCCATGCTTATGTGTTCCCATTTTCATTTCAGAATAGCAAGTTCTGCCTCTCTCTGTCCGGTCTATGATGTTATATTTTCACCCTTTGACAGGTTATGCATTGCGACACGAAGAGCGCAACATCTTTCTTTATGCCGTGCCACAAGAAAATAGTGCAGAGGTCTTTATACATCTTCGTGCTCCCGGGATGGACTGTATAGGCTGCATAGTAAGCTTCTGCAATGATCTCCTGTCTGAGTTCGGTGTCGTTGGGGACGCATAGCCTTCCCTTAACTCGCAACACTCCATTCTCATCTACTGCAAAGTCCTTCTCCTTCCCCGCTAGAATCTGCTCGCACATTTTTCTTAAGAATGGGTCGTCCCTCTGAGTAGATGTGACTCTCTCTAACAGGTTGGGTACGAATCGTATCTGAGCAACTCGTGCACCGTGATATCAAATTCGGAGTTCAATGTCCATTTCCTCTAAGTCCCTTTGTAACCTGCGATCAACGGACAGGGATCTCGCAAACACTCGACTCAACCCATCTGCTACAATTTTTTATTTGTCATGTGTGTAGTCGATCGTCAAGTCATAGTATTTGATTAATTCTAGCCAATGTCAGTGTCATAGGTTAAGGTCCGTCTGGGTGAATAGGTACTTCAAGCTTTTGTGATAAGGGTAAATTCGACAAGCCACTCCATAGAGGTAGTGTCGCCGCAATTTTAGTGCGAACATAATTGTCGCTAGTTCTAGGTCATGCGTAGGATAATTTTTCTCGTGCTTTTTTAGTTGCCTACATGCGTAGGCTATCACCCTATTATGCTGCATGAGTACACACCCCAAGCCCTGCCCTGACGCATCGCTGAATATTTGCAATCCCGAGGTCTCGTTTGGTAGTGCAAGTAGTGGGGCAGAGGTGAGGTATTACTTTAACTCTTTAAACGAGGCTTCGTAGTCGGCGGTCCACTCGAATACGACCCCTTCTGTGTGAGGCGAGTCAGAGGTGATGCTAACTTAGAAAAGTCTTTCACAAAACGCCTTTAGTAGCCCGCTAGCCCGAGGAAGCTTCGAATCTCACCGACGGATGCAGGCCGCTTCCACTCGATGATGGCTTCAACTTTCTTTGGATCGACTAAAATGCCTCCCGAAGAAATGATGTTGAAAGTCCCCTGATTTTTTCAAAATTTTTAATTTGGATTTTTCATAATATTCTGGGATTTTTCTGTAATTAAAACCTAGGTATTTGGTAATTCAATAATTTTTTTATTTTTTATTTGTTGTTAATTAATATTAAAATATTATGGAAATAATATTTTATGGTGTAAAATGGAAAATCGGACATAGGCTTATTTTTCGGGAATTTATTGGACTCTGGAAGCATTTTTAAAGCACTAAAAAAAATAAGTTATAATTAACCCCCAAATTTACTTTTCCAATTTAGTCCTGAAATTCAAAATTTTGGAATCAATTATTATGATTCTTATTATATACTATTAAGATGTTTGTCCTCATTTTAATTCCTAAATTTTTATTGAGCACTTCCAAAAATATTTGTATCCTTTAATAATAGTAATATTTTTCCATGTTGGGTTACCTATATTCTATTTTGTATGTATTAATATTCTTAAAATACTCTTTCATCAAGTCTATGGATATTTTCATTATTAAGACTATTCATGGTATTATGATATTATTATATATATGTTTTAGAGGAAGATTTTATTTAAGAAGTGGGTTTTTATTACTATCCATTAGTATTAAATTTCTTGTATTCCCATAACAGCAAACACCTTACCTTTGAATTCTTGCTCCCTCCCTTTCACTCGTTATTCATCTAACCCCCATATATATTTTTCATAACCGAATTTAAATTCGTATTTGTTTCTGGTAGGCCCAAGTCCAAAGGCCTACTACCAATTACTTCCCTAAGTAAACCCTAGCAAACACCCTATAAAAACTCAACACTATTCCATTGGTAGCAGTAGCCGCCACTACCCCCTTCCTCATTGTCTTCAAAAAAAAAAAAAGAAAAAAAAAAGAAAAGAAAAATCCTTCCCTTTATTCCACAGCACCAAATTCATCTCCTTCTTCCTCATTCTTCTTCTTCTTCTTCTTCTTCAAAGCCCCCTGGTTCGCCTTGCAAGCACCGGTACTAGCTGCTTCTGCCGGCGAGCAAGCCACGCTGCCCGCTGAATCTGCCGTAACTTCCACCGTTGATTTGCACCTACACTTCCTCTGACCGCCCTCCCTCATCGTGACGTTGACGAGTGCGCAACTGGACGTGCGCCCGTGAGCAACCCAGCGCCGAGTCTCTCCGCTTCCGGTGTTCTCCGGCCCTCACTCGCTGAAGACCACGACGGGACCTCCTGCGCGAGCCTGAGCCGAGCCTCTCTGTTGCTTTATCGAAACACCGATGAGTCCGTAGCAGCCACTCACCGACACAAATACCAGGATCTCATTGTACGCGCCCTACGGTCAGTCCTCACCGGACCGCTCTCGTCAACTTGTAAGTATGAGACTAATTGTTCAAATAGAACTTAAGTTTTAAAGGAAGTCATTCGTTGAAAATTTTACAAAGGAACACAATATACATGTGAGCACAGCAGCATGCACAGTTGGAAGCAAACGGGTGGGATTCCATCTCTTGCTTCCATATGTTCATTCATATTAAATAAGTAAGGATTCTTCTTTCTTTGTTTCTTTCTAGATTTGACCTTAACTTGGATGATTTTTTTTATTTATAAATAAACCCTCATGTCCCACATCTCTCTTTTAAATGTATGTATATAATATATAAATAATTTAAGCAATGAATAGAAATTCTTGTCTTATAGCTGAACTTGTTTTCAAAGTTTTCCATTAACCCTCCATTCTTTGGTAATTGATAAATAGTGATATAGTTTACTAAGTATAGTAGTGGTAGTAGTATTAGTATATTGTTTGGATTCAATTGAAACCATTGCCTGTTAAATATTTTTGTAAAATATTGCATTGAAGTAGTAGTAGTAGATGCTGCTGCTTCACGTTGGTATTTCCCACCCTTCACTATTCAGTTTGGATATTTTGAAGAATAGTAGTAGTTTGCTTCCAGTGGGTTCTAAGAGACCATTAGTAGTATTTTGCACCAAGCCTTTATATGAAACCATGGTGTAAAGTAAGTCCAATTCTTCAACCCCCTAGCAACTTCTATATAGAAAATTCGGCCATGTGTCCATAGTTGTTAACAGGTGTTGTATTGGTGAGTGTATATATTCATAATCAACATTATTTAGTTATTGGGACTCAACTTATATTGTCAATAAATTTTTCCTATAGTAAGGATCTGGTAATATATGTAGTTTAGCATAATTAATGGTGTTTTGATGAATAGAAATATTAATAATTGCCTAAATTATTCAAAACCTTAGGGTAGATGTTTTATAATCCTTTCTTTTATTATAAGAAATAAATATGATTCGTTAGATGATCGGACCTTTGGTTAATAGAAGCTCTTAATTTATATATTAAGAATAGTTGATTTTTGGCTAGAGTCCAATAGGTTATTGGATAAAAATTTAACCTGGAGCTTTTAACATAGGTTTGATTGTTATTAATGAACCCGATTAGGAGTCCCATATAAAAGACATGGTATTATGATGATGGTGTATAAATGTTTATTCATATTTAGTGTCATTGAATAGATGAATTTATGTATTATTAGGACTTTGGATCTGACCTTGGATTCTGGGCCTCAGCGGATTGGACGACACTCAGGCAAGATACCTTGCCAACTCTCGTACATTATTTGCATGCTTTTCTTTTCAGTTATTATTTTCTTGTCATATACATTTTCTTGATGCTCTTTCTCATATTTGATTTGTCCCTGCTGCTCTTGTCTTATTTTCTCATTTTACGTGCATGCACGTTATTTGCTCTTTTTCATGCATCATTGTTTGTTTCATAGTCATATTGTGATGGTATATGTTTACCCTACGTTTCCTTGACTTGACTTGTTTTCTTAGATCTTGGATACAGTTATTGGCGTGACTATACTATGCGCATTCTCGATTGTGAGTACCCATTGTGCTGCGATAGAGACATGTTCACTTGACTACCTCATTCGTGAGCTCCCATTGGGCTGCGAAAGAGCCATACTATAGATTGGGAGTCCCCATTGGCCTACTTTCTATAGGACCGTGTTCTCCCATTGAGTTACGGTTATCCCGATTTGCTTGTAGTCATGTTTGATAGCATCATCGGCAGGCCACAATCTTAGATGTAGTAATTTTTTTGTGTCTTATTTGCTTCTCTTGTGTTTATTTTCTTGTCTATCTTGTATGTTCATTTACTGTACTTTTGGCTCGTATTTTTTGTATCTTGTTACGTCCCACTGAGGACCTGGTTTTGTTCTCCAGATTTAGGGGACAAGGAGTACCCGTAACTTTACGGACCGACAACAGACGAGGGTACGATAGCAGTTGATGGCCCTGCTTATACTTAGTTACTTTCTAGCATGTTTTTAGTTATATTTTTTTGTCTTTATTTTTCTGATTATCGGCAGTGGATTTGTCTCCACCCGACTTAGTATTATTTCTTGCTGGATATTCGACAGTACCTTTACTTTCAGCATCTATTCCAGTTTGCTATTTAGTTCATATACTGTTCTTATGGATGAGATCTAGATACTTGACATTTATATGTATTTTCGTAGATTCTTGGACTATAGTTCACATTAGACAGCTTATACGTATTCGAGTGGGACATGAGTCCGCTTGAATGCGTAGCTGGCCATTGCCACGTGGCTCGGTCCCGCATATTTTGGGACTGGGACGTGACATGGTTTTTGTGGTGGCCCATGCAGGTCAACGACTAAATTGTTCGGTTTTAACTTAGGGACCGAGCAAGCCTGCAATAAGATTATGATAAGTTTTTAGGATCTTATCCACTTGCTTGAAACGTTCTTGATATCTATATCGGATTCAAATTTAATTCTTAACTTGTATCTTGCCTTGATTCCTGTGCGTCTCTTATAGTTTATTTTGATGCAGATCAATGGATTCACAAGCACGCGACGAGACTCCCACAAGAACACCACAAGTTGCAGATGTCACCTATGACGATGAAGTAACACCAGTTGGTGGAGGTCAACTAGAACAACAAAATAGTCAAGATACCTCAAGAGATCGGCAAGACGATATTCCACCTCCGCCGCAGTTTACCCCACCAATGGCCGGATTCCCACCAGGGCAAGCTATGGACGGACAACAGATGTTTCAAATGATCTACGCAATGATGCAAGCTCAACAGCAGATTCAACAAGAGACTTTGAGTCGCAGCCTAGCACTTGTACTGGAGCAGGCGAATCTACCAACTCGAAGGCAACCGACGGGCTCTATTTCCGATTTCCGCCAGCTGAAGCCCCGTACCTTCTCAGGCAAGGAGAAGCCCACAGAAGTTCATGAGTGGATCACCAACACACAACACCAGTTGGAAGCAGCTGAGCTTCCAAGAGAACGTTGGATGACTGCCGTCAGAATGCAGTTGACGGATAATGCACATCACTGGTGGCTATCTGAGGAGACACGGCTCGGACCAGATCGAGTCACTTGGGAAGAGTTTTCTAGACTCTTTCAGGAGATGTACATTCCGGCTATCGTTCGATCAGAACTTCGGGACAAGTTTAATCGCCTCACTCAAGACAGCATGACAGTAGAAGAGTATAACGCGGAATTCATTCGTCTGAGCCGCTTCGCCCCAACCTTGATTCCGACAGAAGAAGAGAAGGCTGAGAAGTTCTTCGACGGACTAAACATTGATCTACAGAAACTAATTGGATCCGTTGCACCTACATCTTACCCGGACGTCCTTGCTGCAGCCCGACGCATGGAGCGCGTCACCAGAAGGGAGACCAGTCTGAAGCGATCGTCCACATCAGCACCAGCCGGAGCACCACAAAAAGAAGTTGCAAAGAGACCTCACCTGCACCAGCCACCAGAAGCATCTCCACATGCACTACCTATTTGTCCATATTGTCGCAGGCGAGGCCATATTGAGGACGATTGCAGACGCAAAAGAAAATTATGTTTAGCTTGCGGATCCAGTCAGCATTTATTGAGGGAATGCCCTGAGCGTCGAGAAAGAGCACCAACGGTTAACCAACACGCTCTACCAGCACCAGGAGGGTATCAACAAAGACCACCCTTGGCACCTCGAGCGACACTCTTCCAGCAGGCCCAGCAACAGCAGAGGGCACCACCTCAAGAACGCGGACAAGATTTCGTGATAACTTTGGAAGACGCGCAGACTCATAGAGTAGCTAATGCGCGTAAGTTTTTATAGTTTCTGTTTCTAGTGTTGTTTTAGTTCGTGCCTGTTGGTTCGTGACCTTAGCCTTAACCTAGTAATTTTGAACTTGCTAATAACCTAGTATGCTTTTATAATTGATAACTGTAGAGATTGTAGAGTCTTTTGTTTTGTGCTTATTTTGTGTTGTTTTGTGAACTTGAATTAATTTGTACCTCCTTTCATCAACATCTAGCGTACTTATAATTTTTGTACTACCTTGACTTATGCTGCTATATTATAACCTAGTTTTTTTACAAGCCTATTCTTTATCAAGCTTGTTCATGACATATGTGTTATTGGGGCATGATCAACCACACTAATACAATTGTCTATTCAGAATCAGTGTATTACGGTCTGATCAACCTTAGTGCATTTTGGTTCGTTCTTCGCACGACTACTTCACGTGGATTGAGATATATAGTTGACTAGTGTACTTGCCCTCTAGATATGTCTGAGTATATCGTGTCTGCTACATAACTGTACCAATGTGAGCATGTGTATAGGAATTACCAGAATAGGATTTTAATCCACAATTGCTTGACCATTCCCATTTGAATTCTTTAAACGCCTTGATTCCGATATTTCTATTCTATTACCTCACCCTTGAACTCTTTATTATTGATCTCCGTCTTCCCTTATTTCGGAAAGACGAAATCTCGTGCTTGGTATAAGTTTGATATATAGACAATACTAGATGTACCCCGCAGGCCAGTTGCATTATTAGGTGACTGTCTTTTATAAATGATTAAGGGCATATCATAGATAATATGGTTGGTGTTAAAAACTTTGAGAATTCAATAGCATGATTACATAATTGGGGGCATAGCTTTCTTAGATGAAGAGCCTTAGATGATATATGGGTAAATTCTAAGTTGGGTAGAGACCGCAATGCTCACTTGAGAAGAATTCATTAGCCTGTAACCAAGTGAGATTTAATAGAGGAGACCCTACCCTAATTTAATTTCGAGGACGAAATTTTTATAAGTTGGGTAGATTGAAAGCCCCCTGATTTTTTCAAAATTTTTAATTTGGATTTTTCATAATATTCTGGGATTTTTCTGTAATTAAAACCTAGGTATTTGGTAATTCAATAATTTTTTTATTTTTTATTTGTTGTTAATTAATATTAAAATATTATGGAAATAATATTTTATGGTGTAAAATGGAAAATCGGACATAGGCTTATTTTTCGGGAATTTATTGGACTCTGGAAGCATTTTTAAAGCACTAAAAAAAATAAGTTATAATTAACCCCCAAATTTACTTTTCCAATTTAGTCCTGAAATTCAAAATTTTGGAATCAATTATTATGATTCTTATTATATACTATTAAGATGTTTGTCCTCATTTTAATTCCTAAATTTTTATTGAGCACTTCCAAAAATATTTGTATCCTTTAATAATAGTAATATTTTTCCATGTTGGGTTACCTATATTCTATTTTGTATGTATTAATATTCTTAAAATACTCTTTCATCAAGTCTATGGATATTTTCATTATTAAGACTATTCATGGTATTATGATATTATTATATATATGTTTTAGAGGAAGATTTTATTTAAGAAGTGGGTTTTTATTACTATCCATTAGTATTAAATTTCTTGTATTCCCATAACAGCAAACACCTTACCTTTGAATTCTTGCTCCCTCCCTTTCACTCGTTATTCATCTAACCCCCATATATATTTTTCATAACCGAATTTAAATTCGTATTTGTTTCTGGTAGGCCCAAGTCCAAAGGCCTACTACCAATTACTTCCCTAAGTAAACCCTAGCAAACACCCTATAAAAACTCAACACTATTCCATTGGTAGCAGTAGCCGCCACTACCCCCTTCCTCATTGTCTTCAAAAAAAAAAAAAGAAAAAAAAAAGAAAAGAAAAATCCTTCCCTTTATTCCACAGCACCAAATTCATCTCCTTCTTCCTCATTCTTCTTCTTCTTCTTCTTCTTCTTCTTCAAAGCCCCCTGGTTCGCCTTGCAAGCACCGGTACTAGCTGCTTCTGCCGGCGAGCAAGCCACGCTGCCCGCTGAATCTGCCGTAACTTCCACCGTTGATTTGCACCTACACTTCCTCTGACCGCCCTCCCTCATCGTGACGTTGACGAGTGCGCAACTGGACGTGCGCCCGTGAGCAACCCAGCGCCGAGTCTCTCCGCTTCCGGTGTTCTCCGGCCCTCACTCGCTGAAGACCACGACGGGACCTCCTGCGCGAGCCTGAGCCGAGCCTCTCTGTTGCTTTATCGAAACACCGATGAGTCCGTAGCAGCCACTCACCGACACAAATACCAGGATCTCATTGTACGCGCCCTACGGTCAGTCCTCACCGGACCGCTCTCGTCAACTTGTAAGTATGAGACTAATTGTTCAAATAGAACTTAAGTTTTAAAGGAAGTCATTCGTTGAAAATTTTACAAAGGAACACAATATACATGTGAGCACAGCAGCATGCACAGTTGGAAGCAAACGGGTGGGATTCCATCTCTTGCTTCCATATGTTCATTCATATTAAATAAGTAAGGATTCTTCTTTCTTTGTTTCTTTCTAGATTTGACCTTAACTTGGATGATTTTTTTTATTTATAAATAAACCCTCATGTCCCACATCTCTCTTTTAAATGTATGTATATAATATATAAATAATTTAAGCAATGAATAGAAATTCTTGTCTTATAGCTGAACTTGTTTTCAAAGTTTTCCATTAACCCTCCATTCTTTGGTAATTGATAAATAGTGATATAGTTTACTAAGTATAGTAGTGGTAGTAGTATTAGTATATTGTTTGGATTCAATTGAAACCATTGCCTGTTAAATATTTTTGTAAAATATTGCATTGAAGTAGTAGTAGTAGATGCTGCTGCTTCACGTTGGTATTTCCCACCCTTCACTATTCAGTTTGGATATTTTGAAGAATAGTAGTAGTTTGCTTCCAGTGGGTTCTAAGAGACCATTAGTAGTATTTTGCACCAAGCCTTTATATGAAACCATGGTGTAAAGTAAGTCCAATTCTTCAACCCCCTAGCAACTTCTATATAGAAAATTCGGCCATGTGTCCATAGTTGTTAACAGGTGTTGTATTGGTGAGTGTATATATTCATAATCAACATTATTTAGTTATTGGGACTCAACTTATATTGTCAATAAATTTTTCCTATAGTAAGGATCTGGTAATATATGTAGTTTAGCATAATTAATGGTGTTTTGATGAATAGAAATATTAATAATTGCCTAAATTATTCAAAACCTTAGGGTAGATGTTTTATAATCCTTTCTTTTATTATAAGAAATAAATATGATTCGTTAGATGATCGGACCTTTGGTTAATAGAAGCTCTTAATTTATATATTAAGAATAGTTGATTTTTGGCTAGAGTCCAATAGGTTATTGGATAAAAATTTAACCTGGAGCTTTTAACATAGGTTTGATTGTTATTAATGAACCCGATTAGGAGTCCCATATAAAAGACATGGTATTATGATGATGGTGTATAAATGTTTATTCATATTTAGTGTCATTGAATAGATGAATTTATGTATTATTAGGACTTTGGATCTGACCTTGGATTCTGGGCCTCAGCGGATTGGACGACACTCAGGCAAGATACCTTGCCAACTCTCGTACATTATTTGCATGCTTTTCTTTTCAGTTATTATTTTCTTGTCATATACATTTTCTTGATGCTCTTTCTCATATTTGATTTGTCCCTGCTGCTCTTGTCTTATTTTCTCATTTTACGTGCATGCACGTTATTTGCTCTTTTTCATGCATCATTGTTTGTTTCATAGTCATATTGTGATGGTATATGTTTACCCTACGTTTCCTTGACTTGACTTGTTTTCTTAGATCTTGGATACAGTTATTGGCGTGACTATACTATGCGCATTCTCGATTGTGAGTACCCATTGTGCTGCGATAGAGACATGTTCACTTGACTACCTCATTCGTGAGCTCCCATTGGGCTGTGAAAGAGCCATACTATAGATTGGGAGTCCCCATTGGCCTACTTTCTATAGGACCGTGTTCTCCCATTGAGTTACGGTTATCCCGATTTGCTTGTAGTCATGTTTGATAGCATCATCGGCAGGCCACAATCTTAGATGTAGTAATTTTTTTGTGTCTTATTTGCTTCTCTTGTGTTTATTTTCTTGTCTATCTTGTATGTTCATTTACTGTACTTTTGGCTCGTATTTTTTGTATCTTGTTACGTCCCACTGAGGACCTGGTTTTGTTCTCCAGATTTAGGGGACAAGGAGTACCCGTAACTTTACGGACCGACAACAGACGAGGGTACGATAGCAGTTGATGGCCCTGCTTATACTTAGTTACTTTCTAGCATGTTTTTAGTTATATTTTTTTGTCTTTATTTTTCTGATTATCGGCAGTGGATTTGTCTCCACCCGACTTAGTATTATTTCTTGCTGGATATTCGACAGTACCTTTACTTTCAGCATCTATTCCAGTTTGCTATTTAGTTCATATACTGTTCTTATGGATGAGATCTAGATACTTGACATTTATATGTATTTTCGTAGATTCTTGGACTATAGTTCACATTAGACAGCTTATACGTATTCGAGTGGGACATGAGTCCGCTTGAATGCGTAGCTGGCCATTGCCACGTGGCTCGGTCCCGCATATTTTGGGACTGGGACGTGACAGATGTGCCCGAGGAAAGATACACTGCTCAGCCAGAATTTGTACTTACTCAGTTTTGCGTATAGCTTGTTATCCCGAAGAGTCTGTAGCACGGTCCGCAAGTGCTCTGCATGTTCCTTCTTATTCTTCAAGTACACCAAGATATCATCAATGAACACTACTACAAACTTGTCGAGATATGGCCGGAACACATGATTCATTAAGTCCATAAAGACGGCAAGGGCGTTGGTCAGTCCGAATGGCATTACCAAAAACTCATAGTGGCCGTAGCGAGTACGAAATACTGTATTTTGGCATGTCGTCCAGCTTGATCTTGAGCTGATGGTAACCCGAGCGAAGATCAATTTTTGAAAATACCGTCTCACCTTGTAATTGATCAAAGAGGTCATCGATCCTGGAAATGGGGTACTTATTTCGAACAATGGCCTTATTCAATTCATGATAGTCGATGCAGAGCCGCATCGAGCCATCATTTTTCTTTACAAATAATACAGACACGCCCCACGGAGATATGTTAGGACAAATATACCCATGATCTAGCAATTCTTGCAACTGGACCTATAACTCTTTTAGTTCTGCCAGGGCCATTCGATACAGAGCCTTAGAAATTGGTCGAGTCTCTGGAAATGTATCGATAGTGAACTCAATCTCTCGGTCGGACGTCATGCCGGGCAACTCATCTGGAAACACATCAGAAAAATCCGCTATGACTCTACGTTTGAGCAATCTCGTTGAGTGTCTCGAACGGATGCCAAGTACCCATTACAGCCGAAATGTATCATCCACCGAGCAGACATTGTGGATATCACCATGCAGGCATTCGACGCTCTCGGCGGTGGACTGCATGCATAGCAAAATTCGATCTCGCTAGGTAGACGAAACACGACTTTCTTTTCTGCACAATCAATGGTAGCCGAGCAAGCACCGAGCCAATCCATCCCTAGAATGATGTCGTAGTCCCTGATATCTAAGGCTATCGCATCAAGTAATAATTTTCTTCCTCCAATGCACATGTTACCTTTACGACAAATTACGTGAGCCGGCAAATCCACGCCCGATGGAGTACGGACGCTAAGTTTTAGGCCTAGCGGTGTTATAGAAAATGTGTTCTCGGCGGCAAAATACGCCGCAATGAAACTATGTGTTGGCACCAGAATCAAACAATACTCAAGCAGGTACATTATTGAAAAGTAATATACCTGACACCATCGTGTTTGATGCGAACGCCTCTTCCCGAGTCAGAGCATACACCCGGCCTTGAGCGTTCTGTGGTGTCGTCTGGTTCGCTCGAGGTGCTTGACCATTATCTTAAGGCGGACGATTTGGTTGTCGTTGTTGGTTTGGTCCTCCCTCCCGACAGTTCACTGTCATATGCCCCGGGCGACCACATTTAAAACATGCTTTATTGAATACTCGACAGTTTCGAGCGATGTGTCCGACACGACTACACCGGTTGCAAACGAGCTCACTACCTCTCCCTAGGTTTGCACCCTGATAACTGCCGTTGTTGGGACGCTTTGATACGTTATTACCTTCTGCGTTGCTAGGGCGCTTGTGATGGAAATTTTACACAGCGCGGGTGCGAACTGGGGGTACTGCGGCTCTAGGGAGAGGGCGTGGTTTAGAGACTCTCGCATGGTATGGTACTGGGGCACGACGACGTAGGCACGAATAGAAGGTCGCAGTCCTATTTCAAATCATCGAGATTGACTTTCGGTGCCACCGAGATGAGACTTGGCAAAATTTGCAAGTCTGTTGAATTATGCGGCATACTGCCGCACTATCATATTTTCTTGCTGAAGATGTGTAAATTTGTCTTCTTTCTCGCGACAGATGACAGGTGGAAGGTACTCCTCTTCGAAGGTTTTACGAAACACGGACCAAGAGATAGTCGTCTTGTCATCTTCACTTAAGATAGCTTGTTTGTACATATCCCACCAATCATATGCATTTAAACGAAGCTGAAGCTGAGTGTAATCACCCTAAAATTTTCAGTTATTTAAAATTATTTTTTTGGAATTTTCTGCATTTTTTCAGGAATTTACATAGGTGCTGTGGTGATTGTATAATTTTTAATTGCTAATAACTAATATTAAAATATAATGAAAATATGATATTTATGGTGTAAAATAGAAAACCGGACTTAGGATAATTTTTTGGATTTTATTGGGCCTCTGACCTATTTTTAAATGCCTAAAAACTATTTAAACTAATTATTAATTAATTAATTGTTTTTTTTATTATTATTATTATTTTTTTATTTTTATTTTTATTTTTGGCCCAGCACGCAGACCGGCCCAGCCCGCACCGGCCCAGCCCGTTTCCTATCGGGTCGGGTCGGCCACACCCGAACCCGCCGCCCGACCCGCTACCCCCATCACCCCCACGAAGCAGCCCCGCGTTCTCCGCCGGCCGCCGTGCGCCCCGCCGGTCACGACCCCACGCCCTCACCTCCGCCTTACCCGCGCCTGACCCGCCCACGATCCCCTCTCCCTCGGCCTCCCTCTCCCCTATATAACCTTCCTTCTCCCACTTCCGCCTCCCCATCTCCCTCAAGCCCCGCCGGAACCCTACTCCGACGACCCCCGAGACCCGCCGCCTCCGGCCCCTGCGCCGCCTCCGCCCAGCTCTGCCGACGACGCCGCCAGCGCCGCCGCCTCCGGATCCGTCCCCAGCCGCCGTGGACCTCCCCCGACCCAGCAGCCAGCAGCAGCTGCTCGTCCCCGCCGCCGGTCGCCTGCCGCACGCCGCTGCCCCCCGCCAGCGAGCCCGGCCGCCTCCGGCGAAGCCCCTGACCGCCTCCAGCCTCCCTCCGGCGAGCCTCCGGCCGCCGCAGGGCTGAACCCTAACCCTAAATTCGATTTTCGTGTCGGACACAGGACACGTGTCCTGTGTCGTGTTGGACACGATTCAGACCCCGGTTTTCGGGTCCCGTTCAGGTGCGTGTATTTTCTTGCTCGTAGCTCGGATTTCGATTCCGTAAATTGCGTTGCAAAGCCTGTATGACCCTCTCGGTGCCCGGATAAACCGTTCGGGGCATCGCGTCCTGTGGTGATCGCACACCGCGATCCAAAAACAGAAAAAACCAGACCCTGTTTTACCCCGGAACTGAGTACGCCCCGCCAAACGGGACGACTTGGTCGCGTGCGGTCTTCACAGATACGTGCGCGTCGTTGATACGGACGTGTGGGATTTTGCGGAAGCTGATTCGGGTGTGCGTGCACACCGGAATCAACGCGTATCCGCGGACATCGCCCCGTATCCGACTTTTCTGCAATTTACCCTAACTTCGTGCACACACGTCGAATCGAGACGAAACTTGTGCCATCGGACTTGTAGCGATACGCTGGTCCTGTGACCCAAGTTTGGTTCGATTCTGAGAACGTTGACGAAATCGCCTGTCGCGGGCCCCACAGGCCCCACTCGACGGGCGATTTTGTGATCGGCTCATCGAAATTCAATTCTGGAAGTTCCGTTGGGTTCATATCAGCATTCTTGACCTGTTGACACTAAATTTGGTGAATTTGGAGACAGTTGACCCTGACACATTTTTTGGTGCAAAGCGGGCCCACCGGTGGATCCCGTTTTGGTCCAAAATTATCGTTTTTGCCCTTGTCTCCAAATTGGACCCAAGGACAGGCGTTCCTAGCTATTTGACACCTTCTGAGCGTGATGGTACTGTTTATTTCAACTTTCAGAGACATCTCTGGAAATTTCCGAGAACAGGACCTTAGTGGAATCCAAACATCAGGCAAATGCACATTGCCAAACTTGCAGTCTTTATCTTCATATTTCATGTAATAATACTTTGCTGGATGTCTTTTATAAATTCATATAAACTTGTTTAAACTTCTTAACCTAGGAAACGTATGACGTACCTAGTGTCCGATCCTAGTCGGGTGCCAACACCGTACGCGATGTTGGGTTCGTCATTTAGAGATGGATTTACGATACCCTTTACTCTTGTATTTGACCTATCAAGTACCCTACAACCCAGGACACTTGACACTATACATGGACAGAATCTTCCCGAGATATTCGTGGTGATTCTGTATAGGATACATGACTTGACAGAGATATGTTATTTATAGACAATATGACTTGTTACATTAGCTATAATCCCGCTGACATGGACATGAGACGTTATGGTCATGATATGCGTGATTACATTGGGTGGGAAGAGACACACAGGCTACAGGCTATTTTATATATATATATCCACTACTATTGTGAGGTTGTAGACTCTCCAGCAGAGCTAGACCCTTTACTTGTTATTACTGCTACCGGCTCCCCGACACAGAGTTTGTAGCAGTCTCAGCCTGAGTTCTAGTGCTGCTCTCATATTGCATATCACTTAGCTGGTTATATAGTTTACCCCATTATTTACTTATTGCTGCACTGCTTATTTATTTGGCTTGTATTTTCTGTACCTTGCTATGTCCCCTGAGGACCTGGAATGGATTATGTCCCCAGGTTTAGCTGAGGAGCAGTACCCTGAGATATACGGGACAGGAGCTGAAGCTATTGTTGGACTTGATACTGGGGCAGAACTGAACCCTGAAGACGAGGTGACTGCCGAAGACTTCTCCTGAGTACCTGTTCCCGTACTCAGTATTTATTTCATGTTTATCTCTTTTGTTCCTGGCCTATTGAGCCAGTGTATTCAGACATAAGCCGGATTGTTCTCCGACTGACTTGTTATTGCTATTTATTTCCATTTCATTATGCAGTTTATTTCTTTATCTTTATGGATGAGATTAGTGTGACTTGTTGTAGTAGACCTTCTTTACAGCTTAAGTACGCCCTGATGGTTCCATTAAATTGGGTTATTCATCGGTGCGTGCTGCTGGCCATTGCCACGTGTCCAGTCCCTCGATATTTTGGGACTGGGACGTGACATGGTTTTTGTGGTGGCCCATGCAGGTCTCAACTAAATTGTTCGGTTTCAACTTAGGGACCGAACAGGCCTGCAATAAGATAGGATAAGTTATAGGATCTCATCCATTGATTGAATCGTTTTTGGACTCTATGTCAAATTCAATTTAATTGCTTGAATTGCATCCTGATTTGATTCCTCTGTGCGTTCTCATTGTTTCTTTTTTATGCAGAGTAATGGATCCCAAAAGTGGTGACGAGAATCCCTTGGGTACACCGCCTGAAGCTGTGGTTACCTGTGAAGCTGGAACGACGCCAGATACCAGAGGACAATCCTCTCAGAACAATCAAACTGGCCAGCCAAGTTCCAGGTTCAGGCGTGATGACATCCCGCCTCCACCCCAGTTCCCTCCTACGATGCCTGTCTTTCCTCCAGGGCAGGCAATGGACGGACAGCAAATGTTCCAGATGTTCTACGCCATGATGCAGGCACAACAACAGATCCAACAGGAGGCCCAACATCATGAGGCCGAGAACCTACGGAACAGCCTAGTCGCAGCATTGGAACATGCAAATCCACCAAATAGGCGGCTAGCGACGGGATCCATCACAGATTTCCTTCTCGGGCAAGGAAGGACTAACTGAAGTTCATGAATGGCTTACGAACACTCAGCACCAGTTGGAGGCCGCTGAACTTCCAAAGGAGAAGTGGATGACTGCCGTCAGGATGCAACTGACGGACAACGCGCACCATTGGTGGCTGTCCGAAGAAAGAAGGCTCGGACATGATCAGGTCACCTGGGAGGAGTTCTCCAGACTCTTCCAGGATATGTACATCCCTGTTGTTGCTCGGTCAGAACTCCGAGACCGATTCAACCGCCTGATCCAGGGCAACATAACGGTGGAGGAATATAACGCCGAATTCATTCGCCTGAGCCGCTTCGCCCCTTCTCTAATTCCTACCGAAGAAGAGAAGGCGGAGAAGTTCTTTGATGGACTCAGGTTCGAGCTTCAGAAGTTAATCGGATCTGTCGCGCCCACCTCTTACTCCGACGTCCTTACTGCAGCACGTCGGATGGAGCGCGTTACTCAGAGGGAGTCAAGCCTGAAACGTCCATTCTCCTCAGCACCGTCCAAGTCATCACCTGGGGATTATGCCAAACGGCCCCAGAAGAACCTGCCTCAGAAAGCAACATCAAAGAACCTACCTACTTGTCATTACTGCGGCAAAGTAGGACATATTGAAAGAGAATGTAGACGCAAGCTGGGACTCTGCCTGGTTTGCGGATCCGGACAATACTTCTCAAAGGACTGCTCGGAACGTCGAGAGGGAGTTCCGAATCAACCAGCTCCACCTGCACCTAGGCCAGCTCTTCCAGCTGGAGGAGCAACTCAGACAGGGCCTGGAGGAGCTAGGCTACCACTACCACCTCAGGCAGCTTTGTTCCAGCAGGCTCGTCAGCAAAGGGGTCCCGCTCAGGGACGAGGTCGGGCATATGCACTAGCAGTCACAGAAGAAGCTACTGCAGGCGAAGTGATAGCAGGTACCATATTAGTAGCTTCAATTTCTGCTGTAGCTCTATTTGATTCTGGAGCCTCGCATTCATTTATTGCTGCTAGCTTCGTAGCCACACATAGAGTAGCTACCGCACCTCTCTCGAAGATGAAGAGAATTCTAACGGGAGGTAGAATTATCCCGGTTAGTGATATCTGTAGATCATGTTCGGTAGTAGTCTGTGGCCGAGAGATGCGAGCCCAATTCCTGATCTTTTCCATGCCTGATTACGATGTTGTACTTGGTATGGACTGGTTAAGTCAGTACCATGCGACACTGGATTGCCGGATTGGAAAAGTGATATTTAGACCCCCTAGCCATCCTGAGTTTGAATTTCTTCGAGGAGCTGTAGAGCAAGGGCTCCAGCCAACTCTTAGGGTATTATCTGTAGAAGAGGATTCAGGTTACCCAAGAGTCATATCAGAATTTGTGGATGTATTTCCCGACGACCTTCCAGGTTTACCACCTGATCGGGAGATAGAATTCACAATAGACCTAACTCCAGGAGCCGAACCTATCACTTCATCGGTATATCGGCTAGCACCTAAGGAGTTAGTGGAGTTGAAAGCACAAGTTGACGACCTTCTGGAGAAAGAATTTATTCGGCCCAGTGTTTCAACTTGAGGAGCGCCCATACTTTTTGTACCAAAGAAGGACGGAACTGTACGCTTGTGCATTGACTACAGAGCCCTTAATGCTGTAATTGTTAAGAACCGGTATCCCTTACCACGCATTGATGACTTGTTTGACCAATTGAGTGGTGCTAGGGTATTCTCAAAGATTGACCTTAGATCCGGTTATCACCAGATTAGGGTGAAGAAGGAAGATATCCCAAAGATGGCCTTCAGGACTAAATATAGACATTATGAGTTCCTAGTAATGCCGTTTGGTTTAACCAACGCACCTGCTGTATTTATGAGTTTGATGAACGGAGTCTTCCATCAGTACTTGGATAAGTTCGTGGTGGTATTCATTGATGATATTTTAGTCTACTCCAAGGACCACGAAGAGCACGAGGAACACCTCAGAATTGTGCTAGAAACTTTGAGAAGGGAGAAGTTGTATGCCAAGCTCAGCAAATATGAGTTCTGTATGGACAAGGTGCCATTCTTAGGACATATTATCTCGGGTGAAGGACTGTCTGTGGACCCAGAGAAGGTCACTGCTATAGAAACCTGGCCTACCCCTACCTCTGTTGAAGAAGTGAGAAGTTTTCTTGGACTTGCTGGGTATTACCGGCGGTTCGTAGAAAAATTTTCAAGGATCGTAGAGCCGATGACTAAGCTGACACGGAAGGATCAGGAGTTCATATGGACGGAAGAATGCCAGAATGCCTTTGAAGAATTGAAGAGGCGTCTAACAACAGCACCAGTCTTGACTCTTCCCTCAGGGTCAGGAGGTTTTGTTGTTTATAGTGATGCGTCCGGTAGTGGACTAGTGTGTGTCTTGATGCAACATGGCAAGGTTATCGCTTATGCATCGAGGCAGTTGAAGGTCCACGAGAAGAACTACCCAACGCACGACCTGGAGCTAGCTGCAGTGATTTTTGCATTGAAGATCTGGAGGCATTATCTGTATGGAGAGAAGGTCAAAATATTCACTGATCATAAGAGCTTGAAGTATGTTTATACTCAGAAGGAGCTCAACATGAGGCAAAGGCATTGGCTTGAGTTGATGGTGGACTTTGACATAGATCTGCAGTACCACCCGGGGAAAGCAAATGTTGTAGCCGACGCCCTCAGCAGAAAATCCTCGGCTTATTTCTTAACTGAGCAACCTCAGCTATTACAAGACTTGCAAGATCTTCAGATAGAGGTTGTTCTACCTGGACAAAATGGTTTGCTAGCTAACCTCGAAGTTAAGTCATTGCTGGTGGAGAGAATCAAAGAAGCTTTGCCTAATGATGCCAGATTTCGAAGGCTGAAAGAGAGAACCGAAGCAGGCATGCAAACGGGACTTTGCATCCACGAGGACGGGACATTAAGGTGCGGAAATCGCCTATATGTTCCAAATGGAGAATTAAGGCAAGAGTTGATGACTGAAGCACATAGCTCCATATACTCTGTTCATCCAGGAGGAACCAAGATGTACCGGGACTTAAGACAATATTACTGGTGGCATGGAATGAAAAGGGAGATTACCCGATTTGTGGTAAAATGTTTAGTCTGCCAGCAGGTGAAGGCCGAGCACCAAAGGACTGCAGGTATGTTGCAGCCACTTCCCATACCTGAATGGAAGTGGGAGCATATTACCATAGACTTCGTCACTGGATTTCCAAGAAGCCCTAGTGGAAAGGATGCGGTATAGGTTATCGTGGATCGGCTCACTAAGTCGGCTCACTTCTTGTCATTCAGAGTCGGACAATCCACGGAAGTACTAGCCGACATGTATATGCGACAGATCGTAAAATTACATGGAGTGCCGGTTAGTATTATATCAGATCGAGACTCAAGATTTACATCTCACTTCTGGCGAAGCATGCAAGAGAGTCTCGGCACCAGGCTCAAATTCAGTACTGCCTATCATCCTCAGACAGATGGCCAATCAGAGCGCACAATTTAGATCTTGGAAGATATGCTGCGATCATATATACTGGACTTCGGAGGATCTTGGGAAGATCATCTACACTTAGTGGAGTTCTCCTACAACAACAGCTATCAGGCAAGCATTCAGATGGCACCTTTCGAGGCGTTGTACGGAAGGAAGTGCAGATCGCCGATATGCTGGAGTGACGTTGGCGAACGTTAATTACTGGGTCCAGAGTTGGTAACGGAGACAGTGGAGAAAGTAAAGCAGATTCAGAATCATCTCCGTGCAGCCCAGGATAGACAGAAGCATTGGGCCGATGCGCACAGACGTCCCCTGGAGTTCAAGGAAGGAGAGCATGTATTTTTGAGGATCTCGCCCACTAGAGGTACTGTCAGATTTGGCAGCAGAGGCAAGTTAAGCCCAAGGTATATTGGGCCATTTGATATCTTGGAGCGCATTGGTGAGGTGGCTTATCGTCTTGCACTACCTCCATCCTTAGAGGGAGTGCATGATGTATTCCACGTCTCACAGCTGAGGCGATACGTGACCGACCCAAGTCATATAGTTGATCATTCTGAGATTTCGGTAGGACCTAGCCTGAGATACGAGGAGCAGCCAGTGGGTATACTCGACACCAATGAGAAGACACTGCGAGGGCAGACAATCAGACTGGTTCGGGTAGTTGGAAACAACATTCTCCGGGCGAATCGACCTGGGAACGAGAGGATATTATGCGCCAGCGTTATCCACACTTATTTGCAGATGCAGGTAAAACCTAAGCATTTTTTTATTTCTGTAGTTCGTGCCCTTTATAGTTTACCCTTCGATTGCGAGGACGCAATCCTCTTAAGGGGGTAGATTGTAATCACCCTAAAATTTTCAGTTATTTAAAATCAATTTTTGGGAATTTTCTGCAATTTTTCAGAAATTTACATAGGTGCTGTGGTGATTGTATAATTTTTAATTGCTAATAACTAATATTAAAATGTAATAAAAATATGATTTTATGGTGTAAAATAGAAAACCGGACTTAGGGTAATTTTTTTGGATTTTATTGGGCCTCTGACCTATTTTTAAATGCCTAAAAACTATTTAAACTAATTATTAATTAATTAATTGTTATTATTATTATTTTTATTTTTATTTTTTGGCCCAGCCCGCACCGGCCCAGCCCGTTTCCTATCGGGTCGGGTCGGGTCGGCCACACCCGAACCCGCCGCCCGACCCGCTACCCCCATCACCCCCACGAAGCAGCCCCGCGTTCTCCGCCGGCCGCCGCGCGCCCCGCCGGCCACGACCCCACGACCTCGCCTCCGCCTTACCCGCGCCTGACCCGCCCACGATCCCCTCTCCCTCGGCCTCCCTCTCCCCTATATAACCTTCCTCCTCCCACTTCCGCCTCCCCATCTCCCTCAAGCCCCGCCGGAACCCTACTCCGACGACCCCCGAGACCCGCCGCCTCCGGCCCCTGCGCCGCCTTCGCCCAGCTCTGCCGACGACGCCGCCAGCGCCGCCGCCTCCGGCTCCGTCCCCAGCCGCCGTGGACCTCCCCCGACCCAGCAGCCAGCAGCAGCTGCTCGTCCCCGCCGTCGGCCGCCTGCCGCACGCCGCTGCCCCCGCCAGCGAGCCCGGCCGCCTCCAGCCTCCCTCCGATGAGCCTCCGGCCGCCGCAGGGCTGAACCCTAACCCTAAATTCGATTTTAGTGTCGGACACAGGACACGTGTCCTGTGTCGTGTCGGACATGATTCGGACCCCAGTTTTCGGGTCCCGTTCAGGTGCGTATATTTTCTTCCTCGTAGCTCGGATTTCGATTCCGCAAATTGCGTTGCGAAGCCTGTATGACCCTCTCGGTGCCCGGACAAACCGTTCGGGGCATCGCGTCCTGTGGTGATCGCACACCGCGATCCAAAAACAGGAAAAACCAGACCCTGTTTTATCCCGGAACTGAGTACGCCCCGCCAAACGGGACGACTTGGTCCCGTACGGTCTTCACAGATACATGTGCGTCGTTGATACGGATGTGTGAGATTTTGCGAAAGTTGATTCGGGTGTGCGTGCACACCGGAATCAACGCGTATCCGCGGACATCGTCCCGTATCCGACTTTTCTGCAATTCACCCTAACTTTGTGCACACACGTCGGATCGAGAGGAAACTTGTGCCATCGGACTTGTAGCGATACGCTGGTCCTGTGACCCAAGTTTGGTTCGATTCTGAGAACGTTGACGAAATCGCGTGTCACGGGCCCCACAAGCACCACTCGACGGGCGATTTTGTGATCGGCTCATCGAAATTTAATTCTGAAAGTTCCGTTGGGTTCGTATCAGCGTTCCTGACCTGTTGACACTAAGTTTGGTGGATTTGGAGATAGTTGACCCTGACACGTTTTTCGGTGCAAAGCGGGCCCACCGGTGGACCCCGTTTTGGCCCGAAATTATCGTTTTTGCCCTTGTCTCCAAATTGGACCCAAGGACAGACATTTCTAGCTATTTGACACCTTCTGAGCGTGATGGTATTATTTATTTCAGCTTTCGGAGACATCTCTGGAAATTTCCGAGAACAGGACCTTAGTGGAATCTAAACATCAGGCAAGTGCACCTTACCAAACTTGCAGTCTTTATCTTCATATTTCCTGTAATAATACTTTGCTGGATGTCTTGTGTAAATTCATATAAACTTGTTTAAACTGCTTAACCTAGGAAACGTATGACGTACCTAGTGTCCGATCCTAGTCGGGTGCCAACACCGTACGCGATGTTGGGTTCGTCATTTAGAGATGGATTTACGATACCCTTTACTCTTGTATTTGACCTATCAAGTACCCTACAATCCAGGACACTTGACACTATACATGGACAGAATCTTTCCGAGATATTCGTGGTGATTCTGTATAGGATACATGACTTGACAGAGATATGTTATTTATAGACAATATGACTTGTTGCATTAGCTATAATCCCGCTGACATGGACATGAGACGTTATGGTCATGATATGCGTGATTACATTGGGTGGGGAGAGACACACAGGCTACAGGCTGTTTTATATATATATATCCACTACTATTGTGAGGTTGTAGACTCTCCAGCAGAGCTAGACCCTTTACTTGTTATTACTGCTACCGGCTCCCCGACACAGAGCTTGTAGCGGTCTCAGCCTGAGTTCTAGTGCTGCTCTCATATTACATATCACTTAGCTGGTTACATAGTTTACCCCATTATTTACTTATTGCTGCACTGCTTATTTATTTGGCTTGTATTTTCTGTACCTTGCTATGTCCCCTGAGGACCTGGAATGGATTATGTCCCCAGGTTTAGCTGAGGAGCAGTACCCCGAGATATACGGGACAGGAGCTGAAGCTATTGTTGGACTTGATACTGGGGCAGAACTAAACCCTGAAGACGAGGTGACTGCCGAAGACTTCTCCTGAGTACCTGTTCCCGTACTCAGTATTTATTTCATGTTTATCTCTTTTGTTCCTGGCCTATTGAGCCAGTGTATTCAGACATAAGCCGGATTGTTCTCCGACTGACTTGTTGTTGCTATTTATTTCCATTTCATTATGCAGTTTATTTCTTTATCTTTATGGATGAGATTAGTGTGACTTGTTGTAGTAGACCTTCTTTACAGCTTAAGTACGCCCTGATGGTTCCATTAAATTGGGTTATTCATCGGTGCGTGCTGCTGGCCATTGCCACGTGTCCAGTCCCTCGATATTTTGGGACTGGGGCATGACGCTAAGAGCAAGTAACTCTCTTTGTCTCATCCATGCGAAGCACTTCAAAGTGGTCCTCTAGCTCAACAAGCCAATCCAACGCTACGGAGGGGTCCTTAGTCAATTTGTCACGCCCAAGTCCCAAAATACGTAGGACTAGGAATACGTAAGCATGCCATAATACATACGTACATTGTAATATGAATATTAACTCACATGTGGTATATATATTATCACAAGTCACAGGACATAACTAAATCTCATCCACATAATCAAATAGAAATAAATAACCAATTTGCTATATAACTGAATCTCAATATGAAGTATCTCGGGTGGAAACAAATCCACTGCCAAGCTAGAATATAAGAGAAACAACATAAGAACATCTAATGAACAATGAGACTCGAAGAGAAGATCTCCTCGAAAGCGATAAGTAGCAAGTCCTGATCCGTGCTCCTACGAATAGTCAAGATCGTCTACACCTGGAAAGGGACCAGATTCTCAGAGGGACATAACAAGATACATAGAAGCATGCCAATTGAATACAGTAAACGTGCATAATAGACAGAAAATATATAAGTACACTGTACAAGATAATCTATATGAATATGCATAATGAGGATAACTTTTTGACGTATGGGCATGGGTAGGCTACTCTATCTAATCTCACAACTCACACACACGTCATGAACATCAGAAATCGACATACCTCAAAGGTAGCGACCAGCGCGACACCAGAAATTGACATACCTAGAAGGTAGCGACCAGCGCGACTATCATAGTGCGTGCTAGTTACTATATTTTACCAGAGTAGTTATAACCCATACGCCTATTGATTGTCCTTCCCTCCCATGATACTATGTGTCAAGTGTGTGTCAATATATATATAGTATATAATTATGACTGAAAGAAAAATATACATGCAATAAATATATAAAAATATAATAAGCATGCAAAAGTACTGTAAGCAATTTGGTAAGGTATCTTGCTTGGTATGGAAAAAGGATGAAGTCCCAACTCAAGGCGTCGTCCGATCTACCCGTCACATAAATTAAACAAGTTAGGTTACAAAAGTGGGTGAATAGTTTTCGCCATTTTAATCTATTTTAACTCTGAATAAAATAACCTAAAATAGTATTTTAATCTTATTATAATTTGATTTTATTGTTAAACCTTAATTTTGGTCCAAAGAAAGTCAACTTTACGAATTTGTGATCCGTGGCATGCAAATCGAGGCAATCCGTTGACCAAAAAGTCAATCGACTCAAATCCTGGATTTGTATATAGAATTCTATAGATTTTAATGCTACATTAACACCGGAATCAACGGTTTCATAAAATCACAAGTCGGTAAAGAGTTATGTCCATAAGGGCGCACAGATGACAGTTTTCGGTGGTTTCCTATTTACATCTACGTTGCACCAATTTTACAGTAGACTAAACTTGCATGTTAAATTCTAAAAAATAAATTTATGGAATTTTATCATGTCAGATTTTTGAAACTTCAAACGTCTCGTAATTTCAGTTCGGGATCTCCCGAAATCTCGAAAACACAAAAACACGTCTGATTTCGGACAACTGACATTTTTAGAATTTTCTGAAAAAATAGGTTTATAAATTATTAAAATAATTTATATATTCAGAAAACTAACCTTGATATGGGTCTAACAAAAAAACTGGAGCACGTTTGGAGTCCAGAGCTAGGAGATATCGTCTTTTTAAGTCGTCATAACCACGAGAAAATGAGGCTGAATTTATGACGAATTTTGACTCTTTTTGGACGAAAAAGAGAAAAATTTGGGGAAGAAAAGTATGAAGTATTGGATAATTTGGATATGATTAGGATCAGTTTAAATAAGAATATGATATGCATGAAGTTGATTTCCTAGTAGGGATTTGAAATAATTTAAAATAGAGTTTGAGTTTATCTCAATAATTTATAATCTTAAATAGAATTAAAGACAATACAAATAATTTATATATAATCTTATTAATATCTATTAACACTAAATTAGCATCTATCTAATATTAAGACTATATATAACCAAATAAATCCTAAATAACTTCAAAAATCCAAATAAATTTCTTAAAATTCTAAATAAATTATGGAAAAATATAATTAAATATTTTAACCTAAAATAAATATTTGGTAGGAACAATATGCAAGTATGGTCTCATAGTAAATCATGAAAGTTCTAGAAATTTATGTTCCCTATGTTTTAATTACCTAAAAATTCTAAAAAAAACTCCAAAAATCTAAAATAGCCTCAAATTGATTCTAAATAAATATTTACATAAGTAAATATACTAAAAAAATTATTTTCTAATTAACTAAGAGAATACTCTAAAAAAATTTAATATTTAAAATAATCTATAATAAATATAATAATATAAAATACACACAAAATATCTATTTTTTGTGAGGGGGTTTACACCATTTGAAGGTAGCATGACATATCTTCTTAAACTCTGATATTTGAAGGATGGAGCCCTTCTCGTTTGAGGATGGAGGTTCCTGAGAGCCTTGTAGTCCCGCGGTCTCGGCTACAACTTGCACTGGCGCGGCGGCCATTGATGCAGAATGGTTGTTGGCGATAAGCGTCGTCACAATTGTTTGCAGGCTATTCATTTGCTTCTGCTGTGCCTCAGCCTGAGTCTGATGCGCCTGAAATTGAGTCTCAATCCAGGACTCGAATTAGCTTTGACTCCATCAAACGCATCATCCGCTCGAACGGATCGACAAAGGGCGTGGCTGCTGGACTCTCTGAGCTGCCCAAAGTGCCGGAACTGCTCCCTTGCACCTGCGCCACTACCTGCGCTTGTGCATCCGACTCTGAGGCCGTCCCTTGAAAGAAAAGTAACTTACATCAGTCTCAAAACATATTATGGATTTACTGTATGGAACGCATATCATTTTGGCCAAGCAAATTCAAGAGTTCAACTAGGAGGGACATGGTCATTTCAAGAAAACTCTTTTAACACGAAGGTCAAAGAATTTGAAGCCATGCTCTGATACCAATATGTCATGCCCTGATTTTCGCTAAATCAAAATTTTCCCCCCGGACGTGATGTCGTGCGGGCGTAAGGCGCGTCCGCACAAGGCCTAGGCATAATGACATACTTTAGAAACATATGCAACAGAGTACGCAATTGAGATATCACACATTGAATATATAAAAGTTCTCTTTATTGATAATGAACATCTGGTTATATACTCTTAACTCAAAAGTAATAAGGATGTCGCACGGGCTTACAACTTGGACGCAAAATGAGATAGCCGATCCATACATTACATCCCTTACTAATATTTCAAAAGAGCAAACCACCTTGGGTGCGTGTTAGCACCATCGCCTAGGATCTTCAAAAGGGTATGTGTGAGCTCCTTGATATTATGTACTTGTTCTCCGAAAGTCACAACACGAACACGCCGGATCAGTGAAAGATTGGGGGAAGCTTCAGCTCCTCGCCGCGTCGCCTTGGCTCGGAAAACCTATGCAACGAGGGTCAGTACTTCGAAAAGTACTGTAAACCCCCTAATTTTCAAGAAAATTTTAATTTTTGGATATTTACATTTTTCTGGAATTTCTGGAATTTTCTCTAACTAAATTAAGGTGTTTTAATTATTAAATGATTTTTAAATGTTATTAAATAATATTAAATATTATGAAAATAATATTTTATGGTGTAAAATAGAAAACTAGACATAGGATAATTTTCCGGGAATTTATTGGATCCCGGATGGATTTTTAAAGCCCTAAATACTAATAATTAATTAAACCGAATTGAACCCAAAATAAACCGGGTTTTTATTAAATAAATCAAACCAAACCAAGTTGAACCAAACCGGGTTTATTTTTTTAAACCAAACTCTTATCGGGTCGGATCCGGGTCCAACCCAGACCCGACCCATTAACCCGAACCCGACCCGCATAATTGATTTTCGGATCGGGCCGGATCCGCTAGGACCCGACCCGTCCACCCGGCCGCCCGTAACCCGTTAGACTTCATCTCCCCAAACGCTCGAACCCGACGGTTCCCCTCCCCGCCGCCGGAAACGCCCGCCGGCGACGAATCCCCTTCGCCTCCCCGAACCCCCGACCGCTCCGCTCCGGCTCCCCTCACCGGACAACCCTCCGCCTACCTCCACCTCTCTATAAAACCTTCACCGAGCCCATTCTCCCCTCCTCCGCCACCGGCTGCCCGACCCGCCGTAACCCTAGCCGCCTTAGGCGATCGTTCCTGACCTCCGTCCGGCCGCCTTCATCGAACCATCCCTCCTTCAGCCCACCCCAGCCGAGCTCGACGCCTCCAGACACCGCAGCCGAGGTTTCCCCGCCGACTCCGTCCACTTGACCCGCTGCCTCCGGCCGAGTCCCCGCCGTGCCTCGCCTCCTTCTGCAGAGCCGCCCCCAGCCAGCTCCGGTGAGTCTCAGACATGGACACAGCAGGACACCGACACAGTAAACCCTAAACCCTAATTTTTGTGTCGTGTCGGACACAGTGTCCAGGACACAGGACACAACTCGGATTTTTTTTAGACCACTTCAGGTACCCATAACTTCTTGCTCGTAGCTCTGATTTCGATTCCGTAAATTGTATCGCGTAGCCTGTATGACCCCCTCGGTGCCCGTGCAATCCGCTCGGGTCATCGCGTCCTGTGGTGATCGCACACCGCGATCCAAAAACAGGAAAACCAACGCCCTGTTTTACCCCGGAACTGAGTACGTCCCGCCAAACGGGACGACTTGGTCGCGTGTGGTCTTTATAGATACGTGCGCGTCGTTGATACGGACGTGCGAGATTTCGCAGAAGCTGATTCGGATGTGCGTGCACACCGGAATCAGTGCGTATCCGCGGACACCGCCCCGTATCCGACCATTCTGATTCTCGCTGTAACTTAGTGTACACACGTCGGATCGAGACGAAACTTGCGCCATCGGACTCGTAGCAATACGCTGGTCCTATGAGCCAAGTTTGGTTCGATTCTGAGAACTTTGACAAAATCGCGTGTCGTGGGCCCCACAAGCTCCACTCGACGGGTGATTTTGAGAACGGCTCATCGGAATCCAATTCTGGAAGTTCCGTTGGGTTCGTATCATCATTCCTGACTTGTTGACACTAAGTTGGACTGATTTGAAGACCTTTGACCCTGACGCATTTTTCGGTGCAAAGCGGCCCACATCTGGACCCCGCCTTGACCCGAAAATGACGTTTTTGTCCTTGTCTTCAAATTGGACTCAAGGACAGGCGTTCCTAGCTGATTAATATTTTTTGGATCTGATGGTGATATTTGTTTCAGCAACCGGAGCAGTCCCTGCAAATCCAGCAATTGCCAGAGCTACAATTGGAGCTGAAAGCCCAGGCAAGTGTACCTTGCCATAAATGCAGTTAATAATTTATTTTCTCTTGATTTATTTTCTTGTGATTGTTGTAAATGCTCAACTCTAGGGCCGTGTGACTTGCTTAGCGTCCGATCATAGTCGGGTGCCAACACCGTACGCGGGTTGTGTAAAGTCACTTAGAGCTGGTTATCGTGACATTTATATTTGTCGTACTTGCCCTATCAAGTACGTTATACCCAGGACACTTGACACAGAGCATGAGACAGAATCTTCCTGATTATTCAAGGTGGTTCTGTATAGGATATAGATTTCATGACTGGAGCTTTATTTTCTTAGATCTTAATAATTGACTGATTGCATTAGTTTTAATCTTGCGTAAACATGAACATTGAGAATTGTGACGTGAGATTTTATTGGGTGGGGAGAGTATTACCATATCAAGGCTGAATATATTATATTGTGTAATCTGGATGTGTCCTAGTCTCTGACACAGAGCTTTGGCACCAGTTCTGGCCCTTCGAGAAAACACTGCTATGGTTTCTTGACAATGATCCTGTAGTAGTCTCAGCCTGAGTATGACTAATAACTCTCACTTGCATTATCACTTAGCTGGTTTAATTATTTACCCTGTTGTTCCTTTATTTCTGTATTGTATTATATTTTGGCTTGTCTTTATCTGTACCTTGCTATGTCCCCTGAGGACCTGTAATGGATTATGTCCCCAGATTTAGTAGACGAGATCTACCCAGAGGTGTACGGAACATGGGCACTACTCAGAGCAGTTCCTGAACCTGAAGACGAGGTGATTGCTGAGGACTTCTCCTGAACAACTGCTCCGCCTTGCTCAGTCTTATTGGCAAAATAGACTTTTTTTCTGTTTAATTAAACTCTTTATTTCCTAATTCTGAGAACATTGTAACAGACTTATTATCGGATTGTTCTCCGATTTTATTTTACTTTGACTGGTTGTTGTTTAATATTTCATTTGCTGTTATTGTTATCTTTATTCTGTGGATGAGATTAGTAAACCCTGACTATTGTAGTACAGCTTAAGTATGCCCCGATGGATCCATTAAATTGGATTTGTCCATCGGTGCATGCTGCTGGCCATTGCCACGTGTCTAGTCCCTCGGTATTTTGGGACTGGGGCGTGACAAGTACCGGTGAGGGAAAGCTAACCCAACATACCAAATCGATATTATATTCATGTGAACATACAACACTATTATTATGTGATCTTTCTATCTTGCCTTAATTCAATCTTTTATATATATATGTGATAGAATGAAAGGACATAACAAAGTGTGCCACCATTCGGTGACTTTTACATACACCGTCTGAACCACTTGTACACAACTTACCATGGCCTTCCATGCCACAAAGACATAGTTAGTTTGCACAGTTTAAATATACATAGCGCATTACTTGGTCGAACGAGAGATGGGTCGACTGTCATTCTGCTTCGGGTAGCTAGCCCTTGGCGGACGCACAAACCTATCCAATGCTAGGACTACACTAGCAAATATTTTACCCGGGTCGAAGCGGTCCTAATGCCTCGTCTACCGTTCGTAGAACGATATCTCTTGTGCACAAGTTGTCCTTGACCATGCCTCATCTACAAACTAAGTTATCAAATAAAGCACTTCAAAGCAATATAAGTAAATGAACTTCATGCATATTCCATAGTACATGCTACCTTGCTCAATGATCACATCTCAAATTTTGCACTACCCATTGAACAATTATAGATAAATAATTTCTAGCTACAACTGAAACAATATTAAGCATATGCATAACAGACAATCTCACAACAAAGTTATCGTATAGTGACTTTAGGTGACTAGCATTAATTATTTCAAGTCTACTTCTTCTTTTATCTTGACTCAATTTTATTCTTATGTTATCGTCGATCGGAACACATAAACGAGTCAGGTTACGAAGGATGAAGACTTGGAAGAAGGGCGCTAATCGAAAATAAAGCCACTCACAAGTTGGTAAATCAGAAGAGAGAGGGGAGATCTTCTACACGATCATCCGCACGCACCAACAGATTATCAATATCTCCTGCTTCAGGCTCCAAAGGTTCGATACGAAATACGAAAGCCAAAGAACGAAGACAATAAAATCCATCAAAACCGTTCAAGAAAACACAAGTCATAAAACCAATAAGAAAGCAACCAAGCAGCATCGAAAATGAGCAAAGAAACCAGCGCAACGGAAAGGTCCCTCTCTACTTTGCTGCCGAGTCCTTCCTTGAGGCACGATCCGTTGAATGTGGGACCTGATTCCGAAGAAACCAATCCATAACGAGAAAATAAACTTGATTCAATATGTCCCGATCGAACGATATCAAGTATTTCTTAGCCGCACTCCCCGAATAGGGGGAATAGGGTACTACAACATGCAACATAATTGATAGTAAAGCAAAATTATAATACTTCAAGCATGCAGTACATTTCTTTTAGCTTATCTTATTAGTGAGGTATCATATGAAATAAGCACTTCAAGTGAACTAGAGATCATTTTATTAGGCGTGCAGACTAAGGATTCATCGAAGGGCCGAATCCACTCACCGAACGAATCAACGAGAGGATGGGGAAGCCTTATGCAACGATTACTTCTTGGTTATGCGTCCTGAAATTATAACAATACTTTGTTGGCATCCTTCGATCTCTTTCTCTGACGATTCAAAAAGAATGAGCAAGTGAGAAAAGCGATTCATGAAAACCAAGTCATCGAAAGCAAGACAAAACACAAAGCAACACAAAATCAAGCAGCAAACAACCAACGAAAACTCTTGGACTCATTTTAATAGAAATCGTTCCATCAGTTTGAAGGGTTTATTGCACTTCGTCCGTGTTGATTTTGGCGGTAAGGTTTTTCCGAGACTCGATTATCAACCGAGTCAAAGTAACAAGTGTTCCATAAGTAAACCACTAGAAGCGTGGCATTACACAGTTGACGCTCGTCGCACTCTGGAGTATCCTCTATATAGGATGAGAATCCCACCCAACACCAACAAATATGCCCCTTCCCAACAAGGTGGAGGAACTCATCAAACCAACGATCCCCCTGAAGTACTCGAACTTTCCCCTTGATAGAACCTTCATGAGCATATCCGCTCCATTGTCCTCCGTATGAACCTTCAAGCGTCGCGTCCTTCGCCTCAAGTACATCCTGTATCCAATAATACCAAGTTGTTATATGCTTGGACCAACTATGCAACGTCGGGTTATTTCTAAGATAGATTGCACTCTGGTTGTAGCAAAGCAAAACATATTGCTCTTACTTAAGCTCAACTTATTGTAGAAACTTCTTCATTCACAACAACTCCTTGGAAGCCTCCACGTCGCAATGAACTATGCCTTTGTCGTAGAGAAGACAACACACTTCTACAACTGCGACTGCTACGAAACTGTCGTACCAGCAAACGTCATCACGTAGTTCGAAGTCGATATCCTCATGTCTACATCTCCAGCCATATCAACATTAGTATAACCAACCACTTCGGCTCGTCACCACCAAATGAAAGCTTCAAATCAGCAGCGCCTTGAAGGTATCGTAGAATTTACTTGACCGCACTCCATTGTACCCTTTCTGGATTGGAAAGATATATGCTAACTATGTCAATTGTGTGAGCAATGTCTGGTCTCGTACACACCATAACATATACGAGAGTTCCCACTGCCGAAGCATACGAAACCTGCTCCATATATATAATAAATATATATTTGTGTGTGTGTGTCGTAAGTTCGTCCCTACATCAACTTATTAGGTCTGCAAACAATTGCCATTAATATACAACATAACTATATGAAGGTTACTTGTGACACATCATTATGACACATCATTATGGACTATTAATAGTAAGACAACAATTCTTCCAGTGTGGGTAGCCAGCCCCACCGAATGCCACAAATAACATTTTCTTATACATCATATCCAGTTACTCCTATTCCTCATAGGTTGAATCAGTCTGGCGCCATGAATACCGTTTGAGGAACTAAATCTTGTGAACAAATTGTCCATGACTATGCGTGCATATGCAATATAACTATTGAAATATAAGATGCATGATAGTGATACTTCAAATAGCTATGCGCACATTCTCGATTGTATTTCCACATTCCTTAAGTGATCGCTCGTAATTCCATACTTTTTCAATCCAGGAATGTTTAAACTTATCTACTTCCAAATCCATAGAGTTATATAATGACGACTCAACGGTCCCAAATCTTTTTTAGATTTCTATTTCTCCATAACAATAGTACAATATTCCGTATTTATATATGGCGGTTAAGAACAACAATATTATCCTACTTTATCTTTGTTCTTTTGCTTTAACATTAACATTAACAATTTTATGGAATATACAAATAAAGACCAAGAAAAAGTCTTTTTATTCAAGTGTTAAGGTAAATAAGAGAATGATCAAAATCATCCATAATTTGACGAATGTTTTTTGTCTCGACAACATAAATATATATATATATTTTTTTGCATGAATCCAAATTTAATTAGTTTTTTCGAACCAACAGGTGAGTACAATGCACCACACGGATCCACACACTATAATTTTTGATGTTTATTTGATTTGTGATGTTCTAATTCAATTGCTCTCGTGGAAAATTAAGCAGATGTGGTGCATGTACACTGCATATGCAAACTATGAAGCCCCACTTTCACATTTTCACGCGCCTATAATTAACAAAACAGATCCTTTGTTGCGAGTAAAAAATCAACGATAATACACCGATGAAAGGATTTGCTATAACTAAGAATAAACCTAAACGAATTTGGGTTGAGTTGGTAACATGGTACAATTTTTTCTCTTAGGATGTGTTTGGTAAACCGGAAGTGGGCCTGGATTCATATTTTTCTTGGAAGTGGACCGAGGAATTTAAGTCCCGCTGTTTGGTTCGCGGGAATGAGGTGACAAATTTTGGTATTTGCAGTTCCTGTCCCCCATGGGACCCACCTCCAAATCCGAAAAATAACATCCTCTCTTTCGTTTAGGACATGAGTTGGAAAGAGAAAAAATGTAAGTAATTAATTAATTAATATATATAGTACTTAGTTAATAAAAAATATTTAGTAACTAATTAATATACAACAATTAATTATCTAATTATTTAGTAATTAATTACAATTATTTGTTTGATAATTTATTTAATTATTGCTTATTAATTATTTATTAAGTAACACTAATAAAAAAACCGACTGCCACATCCGAATAATACTAATTATTTTTTATATTTTTATTACTAATTATTTATTAGATTAACTAATAAGTAATAGAAAAATAATTTAAATTTTAAATATAATTTTAAAATTTAAATTAGTTAGTAATTAATTTTGAGTTGATAAGTTCTTTATTTTTAATTAGTTAGTAATTAATTTATCAAACTAATTATTGACTTTATTAACATATTATGTAAATTAATTATAATTTATTATTATTATAATATACTCATTCACTTTCTACTTTTCACTTTTTCATATCAACAAAACAAATTTATCTAATCTTCCACTTCCTACCTTTCACTTCCTATCTCAACCAAACACATTTGTCCCCTACTAGGGGGACATGAAAGTAGATGAATTTCTATCATTATTTCCTATTGAAAGTCTAAATCCAAATCCAAATCCACTTCATGTTTACCAAACAGCCTCTTAATGTTACTATAGGCAAAACCATACCAGATTAGAATGGAAGAATTTAAATAATCGACTATAAAAAATTTGAGTTAAACACTTTGTTGTTGTCTTAACTTTTTAGTATAGAGCTAGTTTTATAAATAATGTTGTTTTAAAATTGGTTTTACTTGGATATACTTAAACAAAATATTTTTATATATCTCTACTCTTATAATGAGACTTGAAAACAGCTTAAAATTGAGCTGTCTAAGCCGATGTTAATACTCCACTAACTATTTTTTTTAAACAAAATAACAAATTATTTAACTACTTAATATTATTTATTTACAATCAAACAATTCTAGCTCAAGTGGTAAATGTGTGAGGTATTTTTTGTTGTTGTCTGAGTTAAATTTTTAGGAACAACAATAATTATAATAATTTTATCTTTAATTTTTTTATTTTTTATGCACGTGCACGTTACTAGTAAGAAGTAAAGTTTGGACAACTAAGAGCATCATTAGTAAGGTCCATCCCACATTATAGATTATAGATTCAAAATGTAGGAGCTCATTTTGTAGAATATTAAGCCTCATCCCTAGTTTCAATTTCTCTCATTCCACTCATATGTGCTAAGGGTTTAGCCTCCCAATTTCTAGATTCTAGATTGTAGGATCTTATTTTATTTTATAGAATAATAAGTTCCAATTTGGAGCCAAACTTTCTAGATTCTAGATTTTACATTAATTTTTGTCCACATCAATTTTAACCACACAATCTTTGGGACCGCCCTCACTTTATCATTTCCTACTATTCTTATAAAAATCCAACCCATTCTACATTTATTTATTTTTTAAAATTTTGAACCAAAAATTGTATTGTAGAATCCCAACTATTAATGACGCTCTAACTATGTTGACGCATTTAAAAATTATTTTAAAAAGTTTTATGATTGAAAACTCGAGAGTTAGGATGCCCAAACTCTTATTTAAAAGACTAAGTAAATAAAAGAAAAAAAAAATTAGAAAGAATTTAATCTCTAATTTCACAAAACTTTTTAAAATTCAAAATTTGAAAAGTCTTCAATTGTAGAGGAATTGAGACTTTTGACGAGATATTCCCGCCAAAATTCCAAAATTTCCCGCCAGTTTTATCTATATATATATATATATATATATATATATATTATATAGGAAAATAATTTCCCAACTTTCTTAAAAAAGAAAAAAAGCGTTTACTTTCCCATTTCTCTCTCTTCAAAAACGCTAGTCCTAACCCTCCCCAAAACCCTAGCCACTGCCTCGATGTCGTCACCGGCGGGGGAGAGCAGCAGTGTCCGGCGATCCAAGCGAAGGGCGGCGGAGGTCGCCACCGCCGCCATCACAGGATCCTCTCTTGAGCCCAAGGAGGAGCCTGTCGAGCTCAAGAGGGCGCGATCCGCCCAGAAGAAGAAGAAGCCGGCGGATCCGAAGAAGTCGGAGTCGCCACCGAAGGCGGAGGCGGACCTGTCGGAGATCGTGGCATCCGACGAAGTACTGGAGGCGGGGGAGGATGAGGACGAGGAGCAGGCGGGAGAGGCGCACGTGCTTGCGAGGGCGAGCGGTGTGTCCCCTATGAAGAAGAGGATAGTCGCAAAGAGGAAGGGCGACGAGAAGGACGACGACAGCTGCTTTCTCGGGGATCCAATCCCAGAGGAAGAAGCCAAGTCGCGGTGGCCGAAACGATATGATAAGGTATACATAAAATCTTGGGTTTTACTAAATTTTGACCATACCTGGAGGTTAAAAAATTGATCTTTACATGTCGAATAAGGTTAATATCAGAAACTGGAGTTAATTTGTGTGTGATTATTCGTGTCAGGATCCAGCGTTTGCACTAATGTTAGTATACATAGCTGTAGGTACGGTTAAAGTTGCAAACTTTTGACAATGACTAGTGTAAGATTGCTTTCCGATATCTAAATTTAGCATTTTGGTATGCATGCTCATGATTCTCAATGCTTGGATTTACTGGTCGCATGAAAGTAATCATTTTTAGATGTATTCGAGGTGAAAGCTGTAAGCTTTGAATGTGTACGATTTCTTCTGAATCAGAAAACAAAATTTGCTGTGTTCTTGTGGATTTTGACTATTTATACAGGGATTTAGCAATCAAATGAAAACAAGCACTGTCCAAGGTCAAAGCTACCAGCTTTCGACAATTATCATTGATACTTAACTCTGGTTTGTTGCTTTCTGTATGGTCTGAGAAAATGACCGACTTGTGACCATTTTAACATTATAGTATTAATTTGACAAACTACAAGAATTCAGTTTAAAAGAGGGTTTTGCTGTTGCAGAAAGTTGAAATCCCATGGTCTCCAGATTTCACATTGTTATAAAATTCACAACATTGGGGATCATATAGACTTGGAATTAATTGGTTTTATGTGTACTGCCTTAAATTTGGCAGTATACATCCCTACTTGATAGACCACTCTTAAAATTCTAGATTTGTTTACATTTGTCATATTTATTTGATGCATAATTTGTGATTATAGATTTTTTTAAAATGAACCAGTTTGAGATTTTAAACCATTTTTCTTCTTCTTGTCATTGTCCTCTTTCTTTACTTTCTCCACCATCAGAGCACACATTTCTGTATTTCCTTGTCGACATTTGCCACTTCCTTTCTCCTTGTCGGAAGTGCTTGTAAAAGTCCCCATGTTAGTTTGTATTTCTCAATTTGATTAACATGTTAACACCTTCACAACCTTATAATTATTTTCATCCATCGATCGATGTGTGTGACCTAAATTGGCAACTCCCTTTTGGAAACTGAATTTATAGAAAAGGACCCCTTGTCTGCTGAAGAATTCTAAAATTGCCCCTCTAATCATATTTTCCCTTAAACTTTCCTTGGTAGATAGACCAACCTTTTGACTATATGCAATTTAAGCTCATTGACCTAAGAGCACCTCCAAATTCCCCTAAACCATGAAGTGTACTTAGTCACAGGTGAGATTATATGATTTACTATAGAAAATTGCATTCATCTCATTGATGCGGTAAGCCAAAGAGCAAAATGGAATGAAATTCCCATAATTTGGGAAACCTTAGTCCAAAATGTTAACCTTTGTGCACATTATTGTTCTAATCTGGACCAAAGCTCTAATAAATAAAAAACCACACAACTCCTGTAATCTTAATATTGTAAGATTATCATCTTTTGTCTGAGTGTCCTGCAGTTAAATATATGTGGTAGTCTATATTCCTTTATTTACTGCCACAAAATAAGCTGTAAGTTTAAATATATTTTCTTTTATTGCTCTATACATAGGAGAAATGGTTATACATTATTAATTGGCACTCTAGGTCTTTATAGTAATATAGAGATAATCTTATCTTAGTAAGATAATTTATTTTTGTTAACTATGGTTCGTTTACGAAAAAGAATTTATATATCATTCTTTTTATAGCAGCAAATTTGATAATAATATTTCTCTCAGGGAAAAAAAAATTACTTTACAGATTTCTTCTCCATTTGTTAAATTGAAATATAAGTTAGATAAGGACGACGATAATCAACCTGCAACTATTTTCTTTGTCACTAGACTGCCAAAGTATATGCATGTATTTCTCTTTCTCTTTATTTAATATGAGAATTTTGAACTGATAAATTTATTTATTCTGGACGTACTTGCATGCTCCCTGATAACAATTTCCTTTAGACAGATAACATGGATCCTATTTCTGAGAAAATAAAGGCTTTCTGCTGATTTGATTTGTATATTAGTTCACCCATAATGTTTCCGTAGAAGTCATCACTACTATGAATTTTCAAGTAGATGCTTTAATATGAATGAATGTATTTGGTAATGTCCTACTGTAGTATTTAAAAATATGCTTTGTTTACTATCAAATTTTTTCTTTAATTTCTTTCAAACTATGTTGCTAGATTTCTCCCAAGCGGGTGTCGATCACTAACAAGTGAGTTATACTCTAACAAATATGTTCTTATTAATTTCTTGAAAATTTATTCTTTCAGTGACCTCATTAGATTTGTTGCCTAACTATTATTAACTCTGTTGTAGTGGGCAAAATGATGATGACGTGAAAGCAAAGCAACATTATCTTCAAGCTAGAGTGGACAGATGTACTTATAATCTTTATGATGATGCTTACGTCAAAGTAAGCAACTTTTTCCTTTCACTATGCGTGCTTTCTTATCTATTTTCAATTAAACCATTTAGTTCATTCTTTTATTTTTTGATTTTTTTTTTCATGTCTGAAATGCCTTTTGAGATGTGGTTCATTTGGAATTCTATCAGGCTGCTTTGAGGTTACCATTTTGTTGTGAAGCTATATACGACTTATTTGTTTCTCTAAATGGATACTTTTTACTGCAAACTTAAATCATTAAGTTGATTCCTCCGGCTCTTTTGGACTTTAAGCAGATCTATAAAATATGATAGGCTTCCTCGTATACATTTACCAATATTAATTATCTTACCATGGGTGGCCATAATTTTTTTGATGGCAGCTAACATGTTTGAAGTCGGATATGTTATATTTATGACATCATTTGTGTCTGTGGTGTCCATTAACTTGTTTTATAAAAGTGATTATGTTTTTTAAGGAACAAACATTTAAAAGTATGTTTTGCCTTTGATTTGCTTCCAACATTATATAGTCGGATTGTTTACATATCTTTTTTTCTCAATTACTCATCTAAATGGAATATCACATATATAACTAACTGTCAAATTTTGATTTCTCAAACAAATGAATAGGTTCTATAGTCTATTGTTATATATATCTGCTTACATGCTTGTGGAGATGATAGGATGGTAAAATGTTGTGCGATGTTGCACGAATACATATACATATGCATAATATAAAATTTTAAATTCTTGTAGGATAAGTCATAATAGATAAGATAAATATTAAAGGGTTAAATAAACATAAACAACCATTGCTAAATAATGTTTCATGTAATCCTACTAATATTTTAAAACACTGAATTTGTACAATGTAACTAAAAGTCATCCTTTATTTGTAGGGTGACTATAGGACCCATGCCATGAGATGGAAAGGGTAAGGGGTTTAATTTTATTCACAAAAGAGACCATGTTCACCCAAAAGGCACTCATCTGTTTTCAATGGAAGAAAGGTTTAATTATATCCCCTAATATAGATAATCTCCCTATACAGCTGTGGTTAGTTGACTTAACTCTCATTTACATGTGCCTATGTGGGATTTGTAATTTTCATTTGTATATTGTAATTATTTTGGATTTAGTACTATACAATTGAGAATGTCAAAATTTTATGGATGTACTAAAATAAAACTGTAAAGTTTAAAACAAGTGCGTAAAGTTATTTATTTAATTTAATGCTGCTCAACAATATAACTTCCTACATGTATTTTGGTTCTTGTATTATTTTATGTGGCCTCTTGTAGGCCACGTGATGTTTCCTTAATGCTTCCTTTAATAAAACATGAGGAAATACTTTTCTTCCACCAATTCTTCCAATCTTAGTTTCTGTACAGTTGCACAGTTTCATGGTTTCAGCCAGTTCTGGTAATGTTGCATACCTGAAATTGACCAATCATTTCCAATATTAGCAATACACTACAAGTAAATATTAACATGATACTATAAGTAGTACCGGATTTAATGTGTATTTTGGTTGACATTGCTTAAAATTTGTACAGTAAGACTGATCTGTATTGGTATACAGCAATTTTATAAAAGTTGCTTCCTTAATATATTTGGCAGGTCTTGTTGCATATATTATATGTTAACAGATCAGTTTAGACTTTACTGTTTTAGTGCTTAAACTGATTGGAGTTTTTGAATAAAGAACAACGGTAGACCAGCCTGATGGTATTTGTTGGCAGCCACGGTCCAATGCATCCTGAAGTAGATCTTGGATTCATACTTGATATATGCTTCGTTGTATTTGGTCCCGGTTTAGATCTCAAATAGCCACAGTGCAGTCTAGATTGGTTTTGATCTACTTATTTTCAAGCTTAATTACACCAGTGGATTACTTGGATCATATTAGACAAATATTACCTAGTTTTACAAAGAATTGAGATTAGCTAATTTAGCAGAATGCAACTAAATGTTTCTACTTCTCTGAGTTTTTATATTTTTCTATTTTAGCTAGTATATCGTACCCTTTCATTTGCCTATCCTTCTAATGCCTTCTAGTTTTCCGGGTTTTGTTATGTTCATATCCATGCTACTTAGCCTTGTATTTGATCCATAGTCTGATGTTCGTTGGTTTTTGGTAAGACTAATTTTGGTACATCTGTCTTGTTCTGTTGATGGAACAAAATTCTTCAGGCTGATGAAGGGGAAGCTAATTACATTTGCCGCATAGTGGAGTTTTTTGAAGGTTGTGATGGTCAACCACACTTCTCTGCACAGTGGTTTTATAGAGCCCAGGATACGGTTAGTAAAGCACATTTTGCATTTAACTGATAGATTGTTGTCTTGATTTCTTTACATATTTTTTGTTTTTCTCAGGCTATGAAAGATGCTAGTTCTTTTGATGATGGAAAGTCTAGTCATTCTCATGATGATAGAAGAGTGTTTTTGTCGGATGTGACAGATGACAATCCTTTGAATTGTTTGGTTTCAAAAGTCCAAATAGTCTGTGTAACTCCAAATGTAAGCATGTTTTCCTCAAAACATAATGTTCATAGTTAAAATTCTATTAAATATAAAACTATTCTTTCAGTTTCCCTAAAGTAGCTTCCACATTTATTTTCGTGCAGCTTGACTTTTCTTCTAAACGGGAAAGTATTCCCCCATGTGATCTCTACTTTGATATGTCATATTCTGTATCATATTCCACGTTTGCGAACATGCCCTTTGGTAATTAGATTTATCAATTCATTTCTATATACAATTCATTTATTTTTTTTACTGCATATTCTCAATCAAGTTTTGAAACTTTGTTTTTATTATGTCTTATTTGGATTTATCTAGAAGAAGCTGAAAATGGAAAACTTGCACCTGAATCAGATATTGTTTCTGGGTCATCAACGCCTGCTCAAAAAAGTCAACTTTTGCTCTTGGACTTGTATTCAGGTTGTGGTGCAATGTCTACAGGGTTGTGCCTTGGTGCAAACCTCTCTGGCTTGAACCTTCAGACTGTGAGTTTACTGTTTGCAAAATTTTCTTCCAAATATCATTTGTCTGTGCTTTATTGTGACATTGATTTTGACTTCATATTTGATTTATGTAGAGGTGGGCTGTGGATTTTAATCCTCATGCTTGTGAAAGCCTCAAGTTCAATCATCCTGAAACAGAGGTAATTTTGGAGATGGTTTTAGTTTCCTATCTAGTTCATTTGCTGTAGTATTAGCAACTTTTGGCTCTTGCTTATCTTGCCTTTTTCTCTTACTGATGTGGCATGAAATTGTTGTGCAGTTGTTGCTTTCATTCTCAAACATTAGCATTTAATGTTAACTCCTGGCCGTCCTTTTCTTCTATGTTTTGAAATTACTGTGAACACAAGTTGAACCTTATATACAATTTCAGGTTAGAAATGAGTTGGCTCAAGACTTTTTGACCGTCTTGCGTGAATGGGAGAGACTATGTCAGAAATTTGGTTTTGTTAATGAGGATGTTTTGCCTGAGGTAGATAGTTCAGATGATGACGAAGGTCCTGACGAAGTGTCTAAGGTATCTCCTGGGGAGTTTGAAGTTGAGAAGATTGTAGACATGTGCTACGGTGAAACCTCCAATGTTAAGAAAGTTGGGCTTAAGTTCAAGGTAAAATATAACAAAAAATTTAGGTGCCTTTTGTATCTATCACATGCCACATGATTTGAGTTGTAATCTTTTTAATCTTCTTGTAGATGGATTTCTGAACCATTAGATTTATTGTTTCCCACATGCAAGCTTAAATTTACAAGATATACTAAGCATATTTGTATTTATAGTAATACAATGAAAAGTTTCACTAGGCCTTGCTGTGTTCTGATTGTCAGATGATTACCTCAATTTCTAAATCCAATCTCTTGAGAACTCTTAATAAATCAAGTTTTGCTCCTTCTGTATCTCTTGAGAAGGGACTATCATTGGTAATTATGTGGTTAAAAAGATAGCCTTATGTTTTCTCTAATACATGTCCACCTTATGTTTTCTCTAATACACTGCCCACCTAATGGGGGTCATGGGATCATAATAAGAAGGATTAGCAGGGCCTCATGATTTGTTATATAACTCATATAATTGACTAATGTTTCACCACAAAATTAAGTTTTGTTGAGATTTATTATTAGAAAAAAAATTATACATGAATGTTTCTCTTGTAGGTTCGTTGGAAGGGTTACGGACCAAAGGATGACACATGGGAGCCGATCGAGGGGCTAGGGTAATTTTGTTGGATTTAATATTTTGACATGTCTTTAGCTTTATGAACATTTTTATTACTATTTATGTGAATCAGAAAATGTGAAGAGCGGATTAGAGATTTTGTTAGACGAGGTTACAACAAGAATATTTTGCCGTTGCCTGTAGGTTTATACTCATCTTCTCAGTTATCAACCATCTTTTGTCAATATTTCTGTCTATTTTACTTTTGTGAATTTTGTGCCCCTTTCTTAATTTTTTATATATAGGGTAGAGTGGATGTAATTTGTGGGGGTCCTCCTTGTCAAGGAATTAGTGGTTTTAACCGCTATAGAAATTACGAAGCGCCTCTTCAGGATGAAAAGAACAAGCAAATGGTGGTCTTCATGGAAATTATCGAGTTTTTGAAGCCACGATTTGTACTAATGGAAAATGTAGTAGACTTACTCAAGTTTGCTAAAGGGTATTTGGGAAGGTATGCTCTCAGCCGGTTGGTTGCTATGAACTACCAAGCAAGATTGGGGATTATGGCTGCAGGTTCTTATGGGCTCCCTCAGTTTAGAATGCGTGTTTTTCTCTGGGGTGCTCGTACCACAGAGGTGTGCCTTTGTTGTTATTTTGTTTTCTGTCAGTTTATGCAACATTTTCTGAGTCTAATTATGTTGCAGAAATTACCACAATTTCCCTTACCAACGCATGATGTGGTTATTCGTGGAGGTGGTCCAGTTGAGTTTGAGGTTTGTGTTTTGAACTTAAAATCTTTTATAGCACGCTTATGATGGATTTGAATGTGAGCTTGGGGTTCTGATATCATTCCTTTTTTAAAATGAATTTTTGTAGCATAGCGTTGTTGCCTACGAAGAGAATCAACATAGGGAGCTCAAGAAGGAATTATTTCTTTATGATGCAATCTCGGACCTCCCTCCGGTAAATATTCACTTTTTTAGTTATTGAATATCACCTATCTATAGAAATCTTTTTTGTGGACTTAAATACTTGTTGATCTTTACAGGTAGCTAATGATGAAATGAGAGACGAAATGGACTATTTGGCAGCTCCTAAGACAGATTTTCAGAAATATATCCGGCTTAGTCGGGAAGGTAAGCTCTATTCACTCTGCTAAATGAAGAGGGTGCATCATTATGTATGCTATATTTTGTTGGCTACCATTCACGGATTCCTTGTCAGATACCAGAAATTGCAATGATTGTTGTCGTTGTACTTGTATCATTATTACTCGACTTTGAAGATGGATGTGTTATTTTATTTGTCAAAGAAACATGTTTTATTTCTTTTATTCATCTTATTCTGGTCAAATATATGCTGTCCTGTTTGTTCACTTGGATGATGCATAATGTTATTTGTGATTTATGTCCTCATGTCTATGCTATGTCAAGCATCCCTTTTTTTTGCTGTGAACCATGAGTATTTGTAAATTTTTTAACTTTGTTTCAGGTACTTTCTAGGTTCCAATCTCAACTTTTCTCTAGATGACATGTTTGCTACAAAATATGACTGCTAGCCTGTTCTGTAGAAGTTGTGCTTGTCTACAGTTAAAGAAGATTTTGTAGGATATCTGAAAGTAATGCAAAATAACTTAACTACTGCAATGTTGCATATGATAGACATCACAAGTAAAATTACTTCTATTGTTTTTTACTTGGGTTTGTATGGATAGCCTCATGATTAATTAAGGCCTTGAAGGAGTTTTTTTTTGTGAAATGAAGTAAAAAATATCTTCAGCCAACAAATTCCCTATTACTTCATTTTTACTACAGTTTGATTTAGTAAAGTTATCTCAAAATAATGAGCCAAATGTTTCTTCTTAACGGGTGTAAATATTACTTTTGTAGCTGCTTTAGCTCAAAATACTGAAGCACTGTGTTGTAGCCAAACTAATCTAGTGTTTCTAAGCTGATATACTATTTTCTTCTTGGTTGTGTTAAAGTGGTATTGTGAGTTTCTTATCCTCTGTAAATTTTCAGAGTTGATGAATCTATCGCATGCGGGGAAAATGCCATCGCCAAAGAGAAAGCTTCTTGATCACAGGCCTCTCCGATTGAATGATGATGATTACCAGCGTGTTTGCCAAATTCCCAAAAAGAAGGTAAATCCATCCTATAACTTGGTTCAAATAGTGTATATACATCTAAATTTAAGTGAGCAACTGTTAACACCTCTTCCATGTTACAGGGTGCCAATTTTAGGTGCTTACCTGGAGTTATTGTGGGTCCCGAGAATAAAGCCCAATGGGATCCAAATGTTGAAAGAGTTCTGCTTCCTTCAGGGAAACCTTTGGTAATTTATCTACTTTCAGTGGCTTTAGATTTTATTTTATGTTATTGTTTTAATAATTCACTTAAATTTTAAAATCAGGTCCCTAACTACGCAATGTCCTTTATCAATGGCAAATCACCAAAGTAAGTTTTGCTCTTATTTCTTATAATTTTTTTTGGTCTGTGTATACTTAGAATTTTTTTGGTAGGCCATTTGGAAGATTGTGGTGGGATGAAACTGTTCCCACTGTAGTCACAAGAGCCGAGCCACATAATCAGGTGATCTTTTGTTGGTATCATTTTATTCTCCCCACCAATAATTACTTTTTTCCCAGCATGTTCAATCTTTAATATGTTTGATATACATACTTATATGATTCTACAATTACAGATTATTCTGCACCCCGAGCAAGACAGGGTACTCTCTATTAGAGAGAATGCCAGACTGCAAGGGTTTCCGGACTTCTATAAATTCTTTGGTCCTCTCAAAGAAAGGTTAGTTAAGTTTGGCTGAATTGTTTTCCCTTTTTTGGAAATCCATTTGATGTTTTGATGTTTCAATTTCAATCTTATAATAAACTTATTTCTATTTGAGTGGTATTGAAGGAATTTGGATTTGGGATTTACTTCTGTTATTCAGAATTACAACATTGTTTCTTTCTTCCAGTTTGGTTTGTTTGAGACTAAGAATTTCCAAAAAGATCTGTAGAGCTAATCCATTCTGGTCCCTTGAAAAAAAGTTTGGAATTTTGCTGTTGGGTTGTCATTTTGGACATTGGCTTAGGGGACACCTGAACGCCCTAATCATCTCTAGGACAAAGGGTGACATATACATAGAGGTTTTTTTATTCTTATCCTCTACATGTGCCTCTAGGCTTAAATTCTCCTTGATTTTTTAGTTTCTTATTGTTTAAGTTTTAATATTTGCGAGGAATTTTGTTAGACTTTCTTTTTAGTTTAAAAAAAGTCTTGAACTTTAAGTAAAGGATATTTTCAATTTTGCTTCACTCTTATTATTAAAGATTGTCTTAAATATTTAAGATATGTTTGGTGCTTTTGGCATTCGTATCTATAGGTCAGCTGTTTCCTGTACAATTTTCTCATCGTTTTCATTATTGTTGCCTGCAAGTTATATTGGAAGTTTGTTTCTTTATTGATGATTGTGGGTAGCATATGCTTGTATTTTTCCTTTGGATTTCTTTGTAATGATTGTCAAACAACTGTGTTTGGGTTGTGGGGAACTTTGTGGAATTATATGGTCTAACATTAAAAACCCTCTTATGTTATCTGGTTCTTACTATGTTGAATTCCTGTGATATAATGTGCGTGCTCCCTGGTACTAGCATATACTAATGTATAGCAAACTTGTATAGTACCAGGGAGCATGCACATTATATCATCAGTATTTGAAATTTCTTTAGGCATATGCAGATTGGAAACAAACTTATTTGAAACAAACTTTGTGATATAATAAGTTTGTGATCCAATTATACACACTTCTCTAACCCCTCAAAATAAAGTATGCACATACATCTCTTATGGAAATTATATCAAAGAATTTCATAAACAATAATAATATTTAATTATATTACATATACAATATTTTTTTTTGCTGAAATACAAAAAAGATAACGAATTGCCATAAGCTTTGGCGGTATGAGCATACACTCATACCGCCATTAGCAACGGCGACATGGGTGCTATAACGCCATTGTCAACGGCGGTTTAAGTGTAGGGTGCAAGAATATTTGTTTTTTATTTCTAAAATTTAATGTAACTGCCATTATCATTGGTCGGTTGGGAGCATAGTTCCAAAAAGTAAAGAGTAAAAAAGTATGACAACATTAGCAGCTTTAGCAATGGTGAACAACCAATTGCTAATATCATTGGTGGGTTGCTAATGTTGGCGGGTTGCTAGCAGAGTTCCAATTTGTGTGCATAAAGTTGCTAATGTTGTCATATTTTTTTTACTCTTTACTTTTTTTACTTAACACCGTCAATACTAATGGCGTCCGTGGTGAATTTGATTTTTTTTTTTTTTATTTTATGTTGTCATACTGCCAATGCTATTATCGGTCTCGCCTCCAGACCTAATGGTAGTGCTGCTTTAAAAAAAATAACAGTTAAAATGCTATTATCATTGGCGTTGTGGCACCTATGTTGCCTTTACTTCTGGTCATTTGTTACCTTTTTTGTATTTCATCCAAGTTTTTTTATTGTATATGTAATATAATTAAATATTATTATTGAATATGAAAATTTCTGAAATTATATCACATTATAACATACTTTGTGATATGTTCCATTTTCTTTAGGTATATGCAGATTGGAAATGCTGTAGCTGTACCTGTTTCAAGAGCGTTAGGATATGCATTAGGCCAGGCTGTGCAGAAGAAGGGTGACGACAAGCATGTCTTTATTCTTCCACCAGATTTCCCCAGGACTATACAGTCGGACATTATCGATTGAGACAGGAAATTGCAACATATTGCAGTCCAAATTTGGCTAACATTAGTAGCAGATCAAAGTTGGCATTTGTGCTTATGTTGTGTCCTATTTTGTATTTTATTGGCAAAACTATTGCACATTGTTGCACCTGTTGTACTTACAATGTCAAGAGAACATACCAATGCTGCTCTTGTTGGTTCAGCATACTTTCCATAATAATTTCTGGAGGTTGTTCTTTTTATTTGGTTGGCAATTTGGACCTGCTACTCACATTTGTACTGTTACATCATTTATATTGTATAAGTAGGATTTTAGTAAAGTATTATAGAAATATTGCTCCCAATCCTTCCCTAAGTTGTGTGTAGTAGATTGTGTTGAATTGAAACTGGAACTTGAGTAGGTCTTGAATTACTTGGAATTTGGAAAACAATTGTAATTTGAGATGGAAAAATAACTAGAAAATGCTAACCGGAAGAAATGTACAGACTACTAAGTGAAGGAGAAATCCCAGTTTTCAGGAACATTTGATACTGTAGGCAGTTTCTTTTGCCTTGATTGCTCTCAACTGGGCAATTTTGTTTACCTGGTGGTCTATTGATCTTTTTACCTAGTCTGAAAAAATATATGCTAAAAACGTAGAAAAATAATAATAATGCTGAAACAAACTTATTTGAAATTTTAAGTATTATAGCACAAATATTTTTACTAAATAAACTTTGACAACATGACCATAAAATTAGAAGGTTCAATTGCTTAGTAAAAGCATAGTTGTGTCCCCAAAAATTTGATATTTATTCTTTATTGAGCAAACTGCTACTGTACATCAAAGATGTGTGTGCATACTTTATTTTTAGAATATGAACAAGATCAAAAGACAATTCCTGAAAAACAAAGAGAAAATGTGCAGATATATTTAATATTTTTGTTTATGTGAGTCCTGGCTTTGAGATGCAGTCTGGAACTCCCTAAAAATCTTAGTCATTTCCAAGTGTTGGTCAATCCCCTTGGCCTCTAAAATGTGTATTTAAATTCAATATTTATTATATGATTGATATATATGGCCTCTGACTTTCACCGCACAACTTTCTTGCAGCATTATTTCTTTAATTTATTTGGTGAAAGTTGGAAGCAGTGGTCCCAAAAGACAAGCAATACAACGTGCATAAAGTCCCGAGAGTTGCGTCAAGACATCTCAAAAAAATTAAAATAAAAAATAAATTCTTGCAGCAAATATACAACCATTCCAGGGTTTACAAGTGATTAGTTTGACTCTATGTGCTCTTGATCACATCCACATCTGTTTGGTAACCAAAATATTATACATTACTGAAGTTTGACTTCAAATCTTTGATGAATCACAAGATAGTGATTATTTTAGTACTAATTAAAGTACTTTTGTTACAAGGTGATCGATGGCCTTTGAAAGGAACTTATTTAAGAAAAAGATTTATATAGGATAATTAAAGACTCAATGTACCTGACCTTGCTTTAGTACTAATTAAGGTAGTCGCTGATGAATGTGCTCTTACTTTAGTACTAATTAAGGAAAATGTATTTGTACGTATTCTTCCTCTCTTCTCCCTCTCTTTCGTGTACATACCGAGCACAGAACTTGATAATTTTTCCGTAAAAAATTCAGGACATCATATGAAGTATATTATACACTAAAAAAGAAGAAGAAGTCAACTTCCATCAATATAATTAGGATTCCGATACTAAGTGAAATAGTGACGGAATATGGACGTAAAAATTCCATAGATAAACATGGTTGACAGAAATCGGTCGCTATTGCGACGGAACATAGACAAAATTAGTGATGACAACACAATGATGGAACACTGACTATTTTTTTAGTCTCCATGTTAGCGACTAACTTATTGTTAACACTAGAATAAATTTGTGTATATGAAACACAAATTTATCCTGATACCGACGAAAATTGTCAGTCACTAATTCGTTGTCGGCCATCGCCAAACTATTGCTAGTCGGTCGCTAGTTAGCCCAAAATTTTTCAGGTTTTCGTTACTAGTCCGTCCCCCCTCAGTTGTCCTACATTCAGTTAGACGTCATAAGTTACTATTTTTCTTTCCAATTTAGACAAACCTGCTATATACAACCTATTATAAATGATAACACAACACATGAACAATAATATTTACAGCACAATCAAAATAACACAATGATATTTGATGAGACTACAATCCATAAAATCAGGTTGGCTATTGACGTATTTGAGAATTTTTTTAACATCCGTCTTGAAATCATCATTCAAATCAATATTGCTCTCATGTCGTCGATTGTACATCCACATACGATCAACTAAGTATTGACTCATTGCTTTCTTAGTTATGAATGATTATGCATCATGTATATTCATAAAGATGTGAATTAGATACAAATTATGATTTGCAAACTAAAAGATCCGTATATTTCTTTGAAACTACCGGTATTCCGTCTCTAGTTTTAATACCATTTTCTATTCGAACACATGGATAATTCAATTGGAGATTTCTAATCCTAAGACAGTTTTCAGATCGAATTTGGCTCCCCCAAAATTTTAAAATTTTTCGACAAAGTTCCCTTATTATTTCTTGATCCGAAAATATGTCAACATATATAAATCATACTCAGAGTAACCCTCCGTCGAAAGATAAATTTTGGCTAATATAAGATAGTGGTTTACTTATAAGAAAAACGATTTAAGATAACAACTTGCAACTAAATAAGTAGATTGAAAAAGAAGATCAGTAGATAATATAAATTTCTGATTAGTTTACATGCCATTAGTATAATATTATGTTTCATATGACCTACACAGATAGAAAATTTTATTGGTTGAACATCTCCCATCTTGTGTTATGTCAAATTTTTTTTTTTAAAAAATTTCGGCATAACGCTGGAGGTCTGACGTAACGTTCAGAACTTTGTACACACTGCATTGTATGTCTTTTGATCCATTGTCTTCAACTTCTACTATTTATAAATGGAAGGAATAATAAGTTTTTTTGGCTCGATTTATCGATCTTCTGTCATCCAGCCAGAATCTTATACCTCTTTTTGGTATCAGAAGAGTCACTCGAGTTCGGTTCTATCTTTTATTACGTAGGTGTCATATATCGTGCAATATTGACATCCTTCATTTCTCTTTCAATTTATATTTTGTATTGTTTGAGATGCCACTCCGATTTTGGTGCTTAATGATACATTTAAGTATATGTCTTTGTGCAGTTTTTAATATCTATGAAAACAAGTATTACGTTTAAATCATTTTAATGATATGTATGTTATTAAGTCATTAAAATAACTCTTAGGACCGCAGGTGGTCCATGCGTCGTCCTCGCCATTGTTTGAGCCTTTTTTCCAGACGTTAGCAGGAGAGCTGACGTTGACTTTTTTGGCCCAACCAATGAGAGGGTGCCATGTGGCCTATAATGACTTCTGCTATGCATGATATAATGTACGGAACAAGAAATTCGTTGTACTAGTAATGTTGTAAGCCGAGTTAGAAAAGTTCATTGCAAGCCTAGAGGACATCTACTTCAAGTTGACTATTCAGAGCTTTGTAATATATTCGATATCAATAAAATAGATTTTTTTCTTATATCTTGTATAACTTCAATTTGTCTGTTTACTTCTGCTGTAATGTTGTCGTTTCTGAGACATACCAATGATTGTTTATCTTCTTGTCTTGTACAAGTACAATCTAAACTTGTACGCCATCACGTCCAGTGGCTACATTTTGACACTATTGAATCAGAACGTGACAAATTTATTGATTCTTTTCAGTTGTCACTGAGACGACGGGCTTATTAAGGAGACGATTAAAGGGCTATTACTTGATTACACTACTTCTCTTGTCTCAAGACGTTGAAAAGGACGGGTGGCCTGGAACAAGGCCTAGTCAAACCCGGACCGGTCAACGACCCGGTCCGGTCCAGCCCACTCCTCCCGGGTCCAGACTGGGTCGGGATCCGACCCGCAAGTCCGGTCCGGCCCGGACCGATGGCTGCCCTTTCGGGCCGGGTCCAATTCGGACTGGCCCGGTCGTTCCGGCCCTGACCGGCCCGGTTTAGGTCCGGTTCGGTTGATTTTTTTTTTTTTTTGGGAATATAACTGTTGGGGGACATTTTTACCAAAATATATACCCCCGTTTTACTGGCAAATTTTTGATTATTTTAGGGATATTTTGGCCATTTTGTTAAAAATGACCAAAATATCCATTATAACAACTCTTTTTTGAGGGTATTTGGGATCATTTGGCCCCAAAAATTTCTATAAATAGTCCATAATTCATGAAAAATAATTACAATACAATTTTTTTTTCTCTTACAATTTTTTTTTTCTCTCAATCTCTTACAAAATTTAGAAGCAATCTAGTGCAAAGAGACTATATACTATAGTGTAAAATGAGTAACCACAACAACAACTGGAAGATCAGCAACTTCAACCCGCACCGCAAACTCAATCAACACCGCAACCTCAACCGACTTTGCAACTAGAGTTTGAATTTAAAATTTGGCATCATTTTAGCAGAGTTTTCAATGAGCACGATACGGAAAGAAGATCTTCGAATAGATTTATTGTTGAATGCTTGCATTGTAGAAAATGACTCAAATGAGACCATAACTGTGGTACAAGAAAGCTACGCATACATCTGAAAATGTGTATGGATATCTAGTAATGTTATATTTTCTTCACAAAAATGTATCGATTTTAATATATTTTATTATTGTTACATAAGTCATAGGTATATTTAAACCTAATTGTAACTTATGTTTGAGTTTCAGCTTTCAGTCTCTCTACAAACCTTATTTGCAGTATTACAAATAAATTTTGAAGAGAGGCCGAGAAGCTAAAACACAAATATAGGTTGCATGACTTATGTAACAAAAATAATATATATTAAAAATTATCTTCAATAATTTTTTTTCCAATTAAGTGTTAATTGTGTTTTTGTTAAACTAGTTAGTGTTGTTTACATTTAAAAATTTTAATTATCAAAATAATAATTTTCTATTTAAATTTATATAACTAATAACAAATTATTTCAACTTATAAATATTTAGATTTTAATTTATACTTAAAGTTATATAAATATCGATATAATGAAATCAAATATTTTTTTTTTACTTAATGTTTATATAAATTTTTACATAAATTATAGAAAAAAAAACTTACTAACAAATAACTTATAAATTTTAAATTATACAAAAATAACTTAGCAACAAAAAACCTGTAAATTTTAAGTTAAATTTATTAATTTATATCAAATAACTTATATATAAAATATATATACTAATCTCCTCTATATAAAGCCAAAACTAGGCTTCACCGTGAAAAAATTTCGTTCCAAAAATACCCTTCAACATATTTAGTAATTAAAAGAATACCTACAATAAATTTTACTAACAACCATTTAAGAGATGCAATAATGACAACCATTTAAGGAAATCAAAGGGTTCATGCTACTTGCTAAGTCTTTTAAATTGTTACCAAAGAATTCGAAGGGTTGAACCATTAACCTATATAATTAAAAGCAGTAGAAATAAACTAATTCATCAACATCATTCACTGCAATATACGTGCAAAGCACGTGCATATATATATAAATAAAAGTAAAAAAAAAGGACCGTGAACCGATCAGCGACCTAGACCGGTTCGGCCTGGTCCACCGCAGACCGGATCATGGGTCCGGACTGGATCGGCTGCCAAACCTACCGGACCGGCCCGGCCCGGTCCGCTCTCTCCACCGGGTTGGGTCCGGACCGACCGAACCCGATCAAACCGAACCTCGGACCGGGCCGGCCCATTACACAACTTGACTCTTGTCCTTCTCTTCTTGGTCCTCCATCAATGGGCCTATAACAACACCAAAAACTTTTATCCAATTTTTTTTGGACAAGGGTTTCAAAGACAAAATTTCAAACCAAATGTAACTGTATTCTACAAAACCTTGTTCCCAAACTGGTCTAAAAATAAAAAGGTTATCCATTCTCTCCAATGGACTTTGGTAGCAGCGAGGAAATCATCTCAACATTCAGATGGTGATCTCACTCTCATCCTCTTTATAAATTAAACATTTCTGACATAATAAAAAAGAAAAAAAATGTTACACAGTTAAAAAGATTTAAAAATTATACCTGCAGTCGGGAAGAGATGGGGTCTAAGTCGGGGGGGGGGGGGGAGGGAGGGGGGGGGGGGGGGGGGGAGGTTGTGGTGGTGGTGCTGCGCTGATCAGCAACGAGCCGGCGAAGAATGAGGGACGAGGGAGGTCGGAAGGGAAACAAAAATTTCGGCTCGTTTGGAAATGAGAAGGAACTCACAGGCTGCGGGTTTTACATCTCATAACGACAAAAATGGTCCGCCAATATGACGTCCTTAGATGAATATTGACACTTTAGCGACAGATTAATGACAAAAATATGATCATGTATTTCTTATCACTACTAGTCTAAAGTACTGTTTATGAAATTTTCGTGATTATTGCACACAAGTGTCTGAATTGTAGATCGGCTTGCTTGCTAGAACTTAAGGTTGGAAGTCTTGTGTTGGATGTGTGGTGGCATGGTTTTCTGGCCCGACATATTGATGAGTTGTTTATTTACTGAAGGATAAAAATAACAGAAAAATAAAGTAAAAAAAATCTTAGTATTGTGCCAGATTGAGATTATTTGAAACTCCAGACATGAAAAGAGCGTGTTTTTTTTTTTGGGTCAAATTAATCTGTATGAAGAATTGCTTGTGCTGATTTTGTAGGGGACTCAATAGTATTGTATACCACTTTGATTGCAGCAGTAAGAGAATTTTTTGAGTTGTTCCGTGGTTTTAATTTCCTACGCGTTGATGAGTTTTCAGTACATATTCTTGTTTTTACGATTGTGATTTTTTGTTTTTACTAATTAGTGCTTTGAGATCAAAGGTTGATTAGATTAATCCCACAAGAAGGCCTCCATAAAATTTGAGGAACAAAGATGTGCATATCATTCTTCACAAACAAGTTAAAATTCTGAAACTAATTAAATTGAGGAAGACTAACCTAAATTCTCAATAGCCACTAAAGATTACCAATTCAAAAGAGTCCCCTCTAGATGTTGAGATATTGATAAACTTCTTTCAAGATCTTGGTACTTAATATAATTAATAATAGCCTCAGTTTGAGAAGAGAAATAAAATTTGGTATAAAAGTTCAAATAAGAAAGCCGAGATCGGGAGTCAGGATCGAACTAGGGTTTATGTTAGAATACAACCAAGACAGGTCCTATATTCAAGAGAGAACTGTTGGAAAACAATTGTCATGTTATGATCCAACAAAACTTGGAATATCTATCTATCTATCGATCGATCGATCGATCAAAAGATCAGGAGCTCCGCCACTCTCCTCGCGCATTGGATCGGAGGTCAGCGTGGGCTCGGGGTTCCGCTCGATCCTATAGTTGAGGAGGACGGAACTTTGACGGCACTCCGAAAACAGAATCCCGATCCGCCCCATATATTGCCAATCTTGGAAGTGCAAAAATAATTCTTAGAAACCAGAGAAAATTGTTGGTCATACAAGTTTTACAAACTGAATTTGTGGTGTTATATGCACCAAAATGCTTGAAGAAATGGTATACCAACACCTAGAAGATGGTGAGTTAGAGATAACAATAAACTCTGTACAAGAGAAATATGTACAGAATATGTAGGCACTAGAACATTATCACTCCATTCAAAATTAATGATTTGAAACTCTTCTCAAATAAGAAATTAAATGAGTTAAGTAGTCTATTAATTTCATCTTGATATAAGCATGTAGTGAAGTAAATATATTAAGTAGATACTCTCACTTTTTAATCTCAGTTTTGGAATACAAATTCAACGGTTGTAACATATGTTGGTTCTATAATATGAAGCCATACGACTGATCTTAGAGCATATGATGCTCTAAAATCAGCCGGATGGTTTCATATTATGGAACCAACTTATATTACAACCGTTGGATTTTGATTGCAATGATGAGATTAAAAGCTGATAGTATCTACTTAAGTATCTCCACTCCTAAGTATCTCCATATATTCTTCGAAATAGCTGTAATTGGATTGTCTTTTTTAATGGTGCATATTTTGAAATTTTGTAATAAATTGGGTAGTTTAAAAATTTAATCCAAAAAAGATAAATCCAATAACTGTAATTTATGAAACATTCAGAGATGTTTAAGAACAGACATCAATAGATATAATTTGAGATCGAAGATCAAGTCCTTCACAATATAATCAAATTAAACTGTATATGTACATAGTTAATATTCGCGAATATAAGTAGTAGGAATAAAAAAAAAAAAAATTAGAGATCGAAGATCAAGGCCATGCAACAATATAATCAAATTAAACTATATATGTACAAAATCAACATTCCACTGATGAAAATAACTAGGAAGTAATAGGAAGAATAATATTGATTGATTAATTATAACACAAATCATTATGAAATGTTGACCAACAGTTTGATGATAACCTCAGGGTGTTGAATATTAAAGATGAGCTAAAATATGCACAACTTATCATGGTATAAAAACATTTCATGGCACTTTTAGACAATTTACCATGGTGTATACAATTGCCTAGCTATATGCCTATTTGGAATCTCTTAGTTCATAGACTACATGATATAGAGCTTCAAGAAACTACATAGGCCCTCAAGTTACTAAGAAGACATTCACACGTGAGAAAACCGCATTCTCATATTAAATATGTATCTATTATATACACAAGATTAATATATACTTGCCAATAAATCTTTTATTAATGAAAGAAGAATAGTTATTGACCTTAATATTTACCAAACACATTCTTGAATATAAGCCCATTTGTTTGCCCTATCCCCAACTTCTTCAGATAGCAATTAATTCCTTACCGAATTGAACTGACCCTTGTGGTCAGTAAGACTCTAACCTTTCTAGCTGGACGGAGGTTTCGGAATCAAACTGCAGGGAGGCGTGGGGGCAGTAGGTCCAAATGGTATACAACGCAGCGTATGTAAAGTCCAGTGCGTATTAATTGCTAGAAATGTTAGGTTTCGGCATCTAAAAAAAAAAAAAAAAAAAATTTCTCTTCAACATATATCAGTTGAAGGCAATGTTAGGTTGGATACTAAATGCCATTACCCATTACTAGTGTACTTTAGATTATTTGTGCCATTTCTGGGTTCTGCCTGACACGATACAACACGGACACATGAAACGGATTTCTGGAGTGTCCGGATAGCTGCAATAAATTACTGAGCTTAATTATGCTGCATAATTATTGAAAAAAGAAAGCGTACCAATCATGTTCCCATGAAAAACAACTAATCATACAAATGTGGGGCTAAGTAGTAAACTAAACAATCAAAGGAAGAAAAAGAAAAGAAAACAGGAGAGTAGAAATTGTACAAACAAAGATCAAGTTTCCAAAGTTACGCATTAATGATCTGACCTTAAGCTTTGTTTTCCCACCACCATGGTATGACTATGACTATGACTATGATCATCGTCAATACTGCGTCTGGCCTGCCGCGCCTCCCGCCCACCCGTGGCCGTCGACCGATAAATCGGGCATCCCCAGCGGCAGACTGAAGAAGGGAAGCCCCGAGGACGGATCGGGATCGGGCGGGTACGGACTCCCCGTGCCCGCGGCCTGCATCTGCAGCCCCGATGCCGGATCCCCCTCCTCCTCCTCCAGAGGCAGCCTCTCGTAAGCCACATTCGTGAACGAAGCGGAGATAACGACAACCGGCCCCGCGGCAATCAGCGCCCCGACGACGCTCCCCCCGACCACCTGCCCCTGCCCTCCCGCCAGGAACACGGTGAGGCTGGTGGCCCCCGGCGGGGCCGGCGGGGGCAGGAACGAGCCCGAGAGCGACAGTATCTCGAACCTCCCGCGCAGCGTCACGACCGCGCCAGCGGTGGCGGGCTGGCGGAGGGTGACGTCGGCCACGGCGCCGCTCCCGCTCAGCACGCACACGCCGCGCTGGCGGCGGCGGGCGTAGGCGGCCACGGAGTCGAAGACGTCGCACCCGCCGCCGATCTCCAGCATGTGCGCGCGGAGGGTGTTGGCGCTCTCCCGGGTGATGATCACGGGCGGCTTGGGCTTGTTCTTGGATCCTAGGGGACGGCCGCGGGGCCTCCGGTGGGCCACGACGTCCCCGGGCCAGCGTGCGGAGGACGGATCTTCGCCGCTGGTGAACTGGCCAGCTGGGGAGTGGTCGTTGTTGTCGTCGTCGGAGTCGGGGTTTGGGTGCTGCAGCTGCAGGTGGTGGTGGTGGTGGTCGGGACGGTGCTGGTTGAGCTGGCGGTGGAGGTACCTGGAGGTGCCGAGGCCGAGACCGGCCATGGTGCCGGTATCTACTAATCCGGAGGGAAAAATTGTAGATATTTTGAATTTTACAAATATATAGGAGCAAAATTAATTATATAAAAATAAAATCTTAATGGATTGTAGGTTTCTTATTTAGAGAGAGAGAGAGAGAGAGAGAGAGAGAGGATGAAGAGTGGTGGAGAGAAGTGTTGAAGAAGAGAGGGCTTGAGAGACGGTGCATCAATGATATAAAATTGGGTACATATTGTGTTTTGTTTATTACTATAACTAGGGTTAGGGTTAGGGTTAGGGTTAGGGTTAGGATTAAAGTTGGAGTTAAGTGGGACCCGCAATCTTTGCTATTGATTTCTATGGGAATTGGGAACTAAGCTGACCAGACAGCAGACTATGCATGCATGGCATGGCTTGGCTCACGGTTTAGCCATGAAAAATATCAAGCTCTCTTTCCTTCTTGTTTTCTAACTGATGTTGTCTAGGGTTCATCAAACTGTGTACTTTCCATGCATTTCCAACTATTTTTGGTATGTCTGAGATTTCGGATACGAAATTTGCATGCAATATTTGTACTTTGAACAAATAAAAATAAAAATCATGAGATCGATCAGCTTGGAGTAATTGATTGCACAGTCAATTTAGCTTCTTCCTTTTATAAAGCAAGCATTGTTCTTCAATAATAATAATAATAATAATAATATCTTGGGAACACACTATATATTATATAAATGTTGTCTTTCACAAAATGTGCATAAAATATCATCAGCTTTCTTCAATAAAGAAAATGTGCGTTTAACAAATAGAACTTTGATACACGCTACATGTAATATACAAGTTTGATTGTTTATATATTTATATTAGTGTATCATATTAAAACTATTGTTTTCTTTGTAGTTGTGTGCAAATGATATATTAATCCAGCCTTCGGATTGCACGAGGACAAATGATTGTTACTCACTAATATATTAGACTGAAACATTGGCGTTCTTGTATACATACAATTGAAGGGCTTATATTTGATATTGTTTTCTTAAGTGCTTTGTAGAATCGATCTTCTTCCAATGTACTTTAGATCACCTACTTTCATCTAAGCCTTTGGCCAGATGTCTGAATAAAATTGATTGTGTTGCAATTTTCTCTTATAAAATAATCATTTTTTCTTCTTCTTCTTCTTCTAATAATTTACTAACACATATACTTGATTATTAATAATGGACCTTGTTGAAATAATTTAGTACTAATCTGCACGTACGCTTTTCTTGTGGATAACGTATTAAAATTAATTTGTTTGATTTATAGTAGATAAGACTTTCTTTAAGAGCAGCATATCATTCTTGGAGTGAGTATTGCACAGTATATATATATATATATATATATATATATATATATACTGATTGTTATATAGTTATGAATATTAATCATAGAGAGTTATCAATCAATATTATATATAATGTACTGGTTCCGATCAAGCAAGGAAGTACAAACATCCTAAAATTTGTGTCATCTGAAAAAAAAATAGGCAAGTAGGATGGCAGAATAGCTAGCTAGGTGGATTGTCCTTGCTTTGCATCTGTAAGTATTTGTTGTATTCATGTCCATGCAACATATATAGGTTTGGGACCAAAACCGATTCCAAATATTTGGCTAAATCATTTAAATAATTTTCTTTAGTTCAACTCGCTCTGTTTGAGAGGCCGTACACTTCGGCACTACTACAACATATATATGTTTAGGTCCAAAAACACTATTTCAATCCTCATTTGTATAAACAAACCTCAATCGATTCTCGTTTGTATAAACAAACCTCTAGTTCTATATATATATATATATATATATATATATATATATATATATATATATAAAATTCGATTTGGACCTAAACAGGGGCGGCCCAGAGGGTTGGATTGTCCAATCCGGAGCTAATTTTGGTTGTCTCTTGATCCTTATTGTGAGCCGAACGTAGGAACTCATTTGTGACCCCGACCTTTGGGATCATGTAAGGGCTGGGGTAGGTTCCAGTCCACCTCTCTCTTATTTGTACCCGCATCTAGTCCACCATATTTCACTACAGCCCACTCTATATATTCCGAATTTCTGGTTCTGCTCTTGGTTTATACATGGCCGGCTCCAGCATTTTGGAGATCCTAGACAAGTTTCAGAAATGAGACCCTCATCCCTCTATATAATTTTTATAAATCCAACAAATCCAATAAATCCAAAATAAAATATAAAATATAATTAGTCCTTGAATACACATAAATTATCACCAACATTCAAGAAACTCAAAGTTCTAATTTATCACCAAGATTCATTTCTTTTCTAAGTTTTTTTTGCATCTTCTTCTTCAAGATGCTATGGATTTTCCTGGGCCCATAGGTTTCTTTTTGGTCCTTGATTAGAAAAAAGTTGTTGCTTAAAAAAATAAAAAAATAAAAATGGAGACCCCCTTGGGGGGAGGATGCCCTAGGCGGTAGCCTAGTCCGTCTCTCCCAGAGTCGGCCTTGGGTTAATATGTATCTTTATCTTGTTTCTTTTGCCTTTAGTGAGATGCAAAGATAAAAACGTTAAAAAAAAAAATCAATGACTCCATCGTAAGTGATTGAATTGCGAAAAGTTCTTAGATTACGTATCTTGTATTTGAATTCTGGTTAATAATTTCTTTCAAGTTGGAATAATGCTATTTGTATCTCCAAACCATTCCTTCTTATGTGACAGATAATGTGACGATTAATGTGACAGCTGACATAACAAATTTAAAATTTAAATTAACATTAATATTAATATTAACGTTAATGTTAATATTAATACTAACATTGAAATTAATATTTGGATAATTATTATTTTGGGTTAAAATTTGTTATGTCAACGGTCACATAATATTATTTAGCATGTCACGTCAGTTGTTACATAAAAAAAAAAATAATTTGAAAGAATATTTTGGATGTACGAATAACTTCTTGATCCATTTTCAACCAAGAGCAGTTGGATGTTGAGTTCCCAAATTGGAAGCGAAATTTTGTCTTATCCGTTTCTTAGTTTATCATGGAAAAGAAAAGAAAAGAAAAGAAAAGAAAAGGTGCTTGAGAAAAGAGTTCTCCATTACCAACAATATTAAAAATGCAAACAATTAGCTATGGAAGAGATCGACCTAGAGTGTCTCTTTTCAATATCCGTAAATCTCTTTATTGGTCATTGGAGATTGGACTAGGCAAGTTAATCAAACTCTTAATTATTTTTTATATCATCTTTCTACGACCAAACGGAAAGTTCCCATCACCACTTTCTATTAATGATTATCAAAGAATAAATTAATCTCCACAATAATTAACGTAAAGAAAGAAAAAAAAAACAAAAAAAATGTGTATAGAACATAGAAATTTCAAAAAATTGTATGCAAAGCATAGAAGTTTCAAAATTGTATATAGAGTATAAAAATGTCTTTAAAAGGGCAATGTTCTTTTTAAAGACGTTTTGGAACAAATTGTGTACTATAAATTCGTCTTTTAATCCACCTGTTAGAATGAGAAAGTAATTAATAATAATATTTGCATCAAAATATTTTTAAAAGAACGTTTTTGGACAATTTTTTAAGAAATTTTTATTGCTTTTTTCGAAAATTTGAAACTTTATTGTTCTAGATACAATAAAATAATTTTTTTATGTTTTATGTGTAATTTTTTGGAAAAAAAAAATCATAAGCTATTTGAGCTCAGCTCAAGACAAAAATGGAGTAATCCAATACCATTTTCATTAATTAAGTAATGTACGCAAAAGAACGGGCTTATAAATTAGGCCATCAAATCAACATATGTTGACATGTTGTTTCACTTGTCAGAGGAAACTCGTACTCTAGCCTCGTACTGTTGAAATTCACACGATAGGTCATTCATCCAAACTGTGGTTAAAGTACTTCGGGCTTGTTTGGTTCAATCAAGTACGATGAGTTGGAAAATTAGAAATCGATATGTTACATACATATTGCAGCGAATTGGCTTTTTTTTATTTTATTTTTATTTATTTTATTTGGTTCAACTTGCAGCGATATGTTGTACTTCGGGCTTGTTTGGTTCATTCATCAATACGTACTTCGGACTATATCATGTCACGTGTCGATACGTTTTGATTTCGTAGAATCGATAGTCGTCTTCCGGACGTGATATCGTGCATGTCTAAGTTGTACAACGTACAAGGTCAATGTATTTTTATATAACAAACACATTTCATAGTACGCAGATAATTGAACACAATATTGAAACATAAAAAAGTTCTCTTTATTGATAATGAACAACTTTTACAAACTCTTGAACGAGTCAGATGGTTGCCGTACGGACTTACAAAAGTGGACGCAAAATGAGATAGCCGTCCGGTACATTACGTCCTTTTACTAAAACTTCAAAGCTATAGACACATTCGGACAAAACTACCGCCTTTCCACGGAGCTGCATAAGGTATGTGCACGAGCTCCTGCAACTTCAAAACGTCTCTTCAAAGGCAGGTGGACTGGATTGGGAAGTCGCTTTAGCTTCTTTCAGGATCTCCTTGGCGCGAAAAACCTGTTGCAACGAGGGTTAGTACATCAAAATGCACTGGTGAAGACGAGCTAACCCAACTATACCAATTAACACGTTGTTTATATGAAACATGCAAGTTATTATGTGGTCTTTCTATCTTGTCTAAGTTCAATTTACAAGCAAGCAATAGATATGAAAATTCACTGAAATAAATATGCCATCGTTCGGTAACTTTTATCTGTCTGTCTTAACCACCTGCACAATACTTACCATGACCTTCCCTGCCACGAAGATATAGTTAGCTTGCACAGTTTAAATATACGAGGGGATCACTGACATGATGCCATAGTGGACGAGTTATAGTCATTAACGAGGATGGTATGTAACGTAAGTACACGGTGCGCTACAAGCCATCCCGTCCAGCACACGAGACTAACATGAAGTTCCGTCCGGATCGGATCGGTGCCAGTGCCCCAGCGACTGTCCGCAGGAACTAAGACCTTGTGCACAAGTTGTCCGTGATCAAACGACGTCTAATACTAAGTTATCAAATGATGCAGTTCAAGGCAACACGAGCACGAGACAAGTAACATGACATAATCTGTTTTGCATAGTCTCCCTGTTCAGTTTATTGCATAGCAATGCGTGTTCTATACATAGCTCAATAATAGAAGAAGTATATATATTCTAACTAGAATTGAAACATAATGAAAGAACATTCTAAATGAACTAGCGCAACAAGGTAACCATTCACAAGTTGATTGACAAGCATAAGGTAATCCAAGTCTATTCTATTTTATCTTGACATCTTTTAGTTATTATGATATCGTTTGATCGAAACAATTAAGATGGCAAGATTTTAGATGTGAAGACTTGAAAGAAGGGTCAACTAATCAAATTATAGTCACTCACCAGTTGGTAGGGAGAGAAAAAGGAAGGAGGTGCTACAAGACTCCGCTCGCGCGATGTCTACTGCACGATCACCTGCATTGCCATAAACAGATAATCAATACCTCTTCTCCACTTTCCAAGCTCCAAACGAAAATGCAGTTCAACGAACGAAAGCAATGAAATATATTAAAACCGTTCAAGAAAACGTAAATCCGAAAACTAACTCAAAAATACGAAAGCAACATGGTCAAGCATCATCGGACGAGTTTGAGCTAATAGAAGGAAGGAGTCGGGTAGAGCGGGAAAGAAAGGACGTCAAGTCAATTGAATAGTGAATTCCATCAGCAGGGTGGCCGGGACGAAGAAGTCCGCAACAGCAAGGAACTATGACCAATAGAGTCAGACGCAGAGCGTCATAATTTTCTTGTGATAGTTGAGGAGTTTCTGAGGAAGAAGCCCCGGCTAACTCCGTGCCAACAGTCGCGGTAAGAAGGGGGGGCAAGTGTTCTTCAGAATGACTGGGCGTAATGGGCACTGTCACGTCCCTATCCCAAAATACCGAGGGACTAGCCACGTGGCAATGGCCAGCAGGACACTCCAATGGGCAAATCTAATTTAATGGACCCGTTAAAATAATATAATGGTCTACGATACATGTCACATTTTAATTCTAATCTCATCCACAGAAGGTAATCACAGTTCAAATGTCAACTAATCAATGAGAAATATATTTCAACAAGTCTCAATAAAATGTCTCAGAGAACAACCCGAATATAAGTTTGGTACAATAATCCAAGAGACAAGAAATAGAGTATCTAGAAACAGAAATGACTAAGTATATAACAAAATACTCAGGAGAAATCCTCTGGCATCACCTCGTCCTCTGGTGTTGGTACTTCTCCAGCGTCTGCACCTATCCCGTATACCTCAGGGTAGATCTCCTCTGCTAAACCTAGGGACATAATCCGGATCCAGATCCTCAGGGGACATAGCAAGGTACAAGAATAACTAAAGTCAAATAAATGCAGTATAAAAATATATCAGCAGGGCAAACTATGTAACCAGCTATGTGATATGCAAATGAGAGCATCACTAGAACTTAGGCTGAGACCACTACAAGCTCTGTGTCGGAGAGCCGGGTAGCAGTGATATCATCTAGTGGGCCTAGCTCTGTAGTGGCTACGGCACCGTAATAATAAATATATACATATAATCATCCTGTAGCCTGTGTGTCTCTCCCCATCCAATGTAATCACACGTCTCATGTCTACGACATCTCATGTCCATAACACGCAAGATTATGACCTCTGGCTAATGTAGCGAGTCATAATGATAGCTATGCATATGTAAGATCTGTCACGAATCCTGTAAGCCTATATAGAATCACCATGAATAACTCAGAAAAGATTCTGTTTCATGAATAGTGTCAAGTGTCCTATGATATGACGTACTTGATAAAGCAAACACAAAAATATAGGATCGTAATATCAACTCTCTAAGTGACGTTACACGACTCCGCGTACGGCGTCGACACCCGAATATTATTAGGACGTTAAGCAACGTCTCACGGTTCTAGGTTGAACATGTATATCTCAAGAGTATATATATATATATATATAGAAAGAACTCAAGCAAATAATATAACAAGACTACTGCAAGTTGGCAATGTACACTTGTCCGGGGTTTGAACTCCAATAGTTGCTTCGGTGTATGTGGAATCTTCAGGAACGCCTCCGGATGCTGAAACAAATATTACCATCACTCTCAGATAACATAAAATATCTAGGATTGACTACCCATAAATCTAATTTGGACACAGGGACAGAAATGACAGTTTCTGGTCAAAGTGAGGTCTACATGTGGCCCACTTCGCACCGAAAAATGTGCCAGAGACAAAGTTCTTCAAATTTGTCAAACTTAGTGTCTATAAGTCCATAACGATGATACAAACCCAATGGAATATTCAGAACTGGATTTTGATGAGCCGGTCACAAAATCGTCCGTCAAGTGGAGTCATGGGGCCCACGATACGGGATTTCGTCAACTTTCTCAGAATCGAACCAAACTTGGGTCACAGGACCAACGTAACGTCATGAATCCAATGGCATAAGTTTTGTTGTGAAATGACAAGCACACACGAAGTTACAATGAGTTTCAGAACAGGTCCGATACGGAATATTTTCGACGGATACGCGTTGATTCCGGTGTGCACGCACATCCAAACCAACTTTCGTGAAATGCTACACATCTACCTTGATGATACGCACCTTTTGGTACAATTCGCACACGACAAAATTGCCTCGTTTAGCGGGACGCACCCAGTTTCGAAAAAATTCAGGATTTAAAACCAAGTTTTTGGTCGATTTCATCCGTGAATAAAATACAACATGCAACGAATTAAAATAAACTATTTATAGGGTTTTAATCTCGGTTATGCTGTCTAATTAACTGCTTAAACAGAATCTAAAAATAATAAACAAGTTGGGAGTAAATCGGCCATGAACTTGTGAGTTCGGGACGGTTTCTGATTTACAGAAATATGGGTTATTTTTTCTGTTTTTGCGTCGCGGTTTGCGACTGACACATGACGCGATACCCCGAACTAATTGTACGGGGTTTGAGAGGGTCACGTGATCTTCGCATATGATTCGACAGAACAAAATTTGGATCAACACACAGGGAGATACGTTAGCTATAAGACGGGTACCTCACTGATTTCGAGACAGGACGGCACGACGGGGCACGGCGGCGGCGGCGGTTGTTGTGGCTGCTACGGCTGCTGGGGTTGCTCGGGTGGTGGTCGTGGTGGGTCGGGGAGGTCGCCGGAGGAGTCGCCGGAGGTCGGGGTCGTCGCCGTCGGGAATGACGGAGGGGGTCGTCGGGGTGCCGGAGGGGGTGACGGTGGAGGTGGATGATGGTTGTGATGGCGGTGGCGGTGGTGTAGGGTTTATATAGAAAGAGGGGAGGCGGTTGCTGGGAGGCCGGAGCAGGGGTCGTGGGGGGGGGGGGTCGTTGGGTCGTGGAGCGGGGGCGGGGTCGGCCGCCGAGTCGGGGGATCGTGGGGTTGTCTGCGGGGGTGGGTGGGGGGGGGGGGGGGGTGGGGGGGGGGGAAGGCGGGGAGATATCGGGTCTTATTGGGTCGGGTCGGGTTGGGTAGGATCCAATCCATTAGGGTTGGGTTGGTTCATTTGGGTTCAGTTTAGGTTGGGTTTGGTTCGATTCAAGTGGGTTTAATTAAAACAATAATTTTTAGATATTTTAAAAATAGTTTTTGAGCCCAATAAATTTCAAAAAATTACGCAACATCCAATAATTAATTATACACCCATAAATATAATTTTTTTTACCATATTTTAATACTTAATATCATGCACAAAAATATTAATCCTTTGAAGGACATTTATAATAATTAATTAAAAATCACAGAAAAATGCAGAAATTCTTTTTTAAAATTTTTAGAAAAATTTGGGTGTTACATGCACGTAGGCGGTGAATCAATCAGGTTGAAAGTATGTAGTTAAAACGGGACTGAAAGGTTTGACGCACATTCCTAGCTTTGCCGAAAACACTATGGACCCGCTCAATCCAGAAATTTCAGAGGGTATTGAGTCGAGAGGGTGTGCACGTTAAGGGATTCTTTCGGACCACGCGAGGCCTTGCCTAAACCAGACACTGGAGGCTTGCCAAAATAGAAAACTAGATAAGAAAACTTTCAGCGGAGAGGTCCCTCTTGACTCTGCCGCTAAGTCCATCCTTGGGGCACGGTCCACTGAATATGTGAATCGATCCCGAAGAAGCAAATCCATAACGAGAAAAATATCTTGATTCAATCTATCCCGATCGAACGACACCGAAAGTATTTCTTAGCCGCGCTCCCCGAAAATGGGTAACGGGGCACCACGTCCTAACCAACTAATAGATTATTTCGTCTACGAAACTTAGGAATAGAACCTACCATTATGAAACAATGAAGGAAACTTTTTCTTCATCTAAGACTCAAGCTCCCATGTCGACTCTTCGACCGAATGATTTCTCCAAAGTACGCGCACGAGAGGAACCGAACGACTTCAAAACAGGTTCTCCTTTCGATCCAAGATCCGTACAGGGTGTTCAACATACGTTAAGTCTGCCTTCAAGTCTAGTTGATCAAGATCCATCACATGACTCGAGTCATACACGTACTTCCTAAGATGTAAAACATGAAAAATATCGTGCACTTCAGATAATGACGGTGGCAGGGCAATCTGATATCCGATTGGGACGACTCGCTTAAGTATTTCGAACGGGCCGACGAATCTTGGGCTTAGCTTCCCTTTTGCTCCAAATCTGGTAACTTCTCGCATGGATGAGATTTTAAGAAATACATGATCGCCTTCTAAGAACTCAAGAGATCGATGGTGCGAGTCTGAGTAACTCTTCTGACGACTTTATGCTACCCTCAGCCGTTCGCGGATCAAACTGATCTTTTGGACGGTTTCTTCTACGAGCTCCGGGCCAAGAATTTGTCATTCACCAACTTCATCCCAACGGATAGGGGATTTACACTTCCGTCCATACAACGCCTCATACGACACCATTTGAATGCTGGATTGATAGCTATTATTATATACAAATTCGGCTAATGGTAGATGCATGCTCCAACTTGACTTCAAGTCCAAGGCGCAGAGTTGTAGCATGTCTTCGAGGATTTTGTTTACCCATTCTGTTTGACCGTCTGTCTGAGGATGGTAGACGGAGTTGAACTTCAACTTCGTTCCCATTGCTGACTGAAGATTCTTCCGAAAGCGTGATAAGAATCGTCCATCTCGATCGTAGACAATGGATACAGACACACTGTGGATCAGTCGAACGATCTCATTGAGGTAGATCTGCGCGAGACGGCCGGCACTCCAACGCCTCATACATTGCCATTTTTTTTTATTTTTTTTTGTTTGAGTGTTTTGAAAAAGTAGAGGTTAGAAAAAAAATATTAAAGTTTGTTGTTTGCAGTAAACGAAAAATAATTTTTTTGTTGTTGAAGTGACATAAATAGTAATTTTTTTTTTGTAAAGTAGAGAGAAAGTGGTTATCCAACCAAATCACATTAAGTGGGAATAAAGATTCTCTACTATCGTGCTCTACTTCGGGAAAAAAAATTCAATGTCAAAAATATGATTTCCTGACAAACAAGATTTATTGTTCATGTTAAACCACAGTAAATATTTTATTTGTAATTTTTTTAATCAAATACGTGTAATAATATTAAATTCGAATTTTGACCACTTTCGTAAGACTAAATCTGCGAACCAAACAGTCCGGCAAATAATTTTTAAGTGAAGTGGGAAAGCATTTGCAATGTTCTGTTGACAGTGCCACATGTTTTTCCCAAGAGCTCTGTTTGGCCTTCAACATAATTCTTTTTTCTTCACTAGCTATTCCAATCAAGAGTGAAGGTTTTGCATAGATGCTTTGAAATACTTCAGTAATTTTCTTTGTAAGTGGGAGATGAGGTGATTATCCAATTTAGAAATGCTCTTGCATCTGAAAGATAAGAAAAAGAAAATTGGGCAAGTAGGCTATAGGCTCTGGCAATTCTTATCAATTCATATGAAAGTCCTTGTTGTTACAGTGAATAAAAGAAATAAAATTCATTGTTCTTCTATAGAAACTATCCTCCTAATAATCTTGATTTTGGTGGAAAACACATACAAAGCCTACATTTTTCATGAAGATCAAAGTCCTTAAAAGGAAAACACATGAATATCTCAAATCCTTCAATTATAAATCACATCCAAAACAAAAGATGTATTTTTGTTTATAAAAAGAATCCATGACAAACAAAAAATGCATTGTCAAATGGTAGAATCTCTTATTGGCAAAGCCAACAGCACTAAAAGAACTTGAATGAAGGAGTAGAGAAGCCCGCAGCCCTTGAGAACTTGAGTGAAGCAGCAGGAATAAATACTCTAGAGTATTTATAAAATGTATTATTATAAATACTCTAGGGTCTCTTATTGTTCGCAAAAAAGAAAGTAAAGGAAATTAATTTCTTGTTTTTTTTTCTTTGAAAAATTGTAGTTTTTCAAAGAAAGTAAAGGAATACTATAGGGTCTCTTATTGTTCGCGAAAAAGAAGGTAAAGGAAATTAATTTCTTGTTTTTTTTCTTTGAAAAATGGTAGTTTTCATCGATTCCCCCCCCAGTAATTTGGAAATACCAAGAAAATTAGGAGAAAAATGTTGGGGTCCAGTCTGAATTTGGTGAATTTTGAAGTCCAAATATGGTCAAAGATTTGATTTGATATAATTTAGAAATCTACATTAAAAGTAAGATTTGATTAGATTTCAAATTTGTATTAAATATTTAATTTGACCATATTTGGACGTCCATAATTGGTGTTGATCTATTTTAGGTGGAATATGATTCTTATTTTAAGGTTTTCTATTTAAAAAATTCTATTATGACATAAAATATGATTTCTCATCCTATAAATATAGGAGGAGGGTGGAGGCACAAAGATAACACAAGTTGGAGATTCAGGGTGTTCGTCCACAGAAAATCTAAGAGAAAGTCCGTGCTTTACTCTTAGGACTTCGCCATCCAAGACAGAAGGAAGAAAGAGATCTGATCGAGGACTTGTTGCCTTCGCTCAGGAAGATTGCTACGGGTTGGTGAGTGATTTCAATTGTAATATATTTCTTTTCTTCTTGAGTGTGGCGGGGGGTTGAATCTATTAGGGTAAATGGTTCAACATTGATTATGTCAATCTTGTAATTTTACCTGAGTTATAAATGTTAGGATTTATCCATGGTTCAACATTGATTCTGTCAATCTTGTAATTTCACCTGAGTTATAAAGGTTGAAATTTATCCAGGGTTCAACATTGATTCTGTCAATCTTGTAATTTCACCTGAGTTATAAATGTTGGGATTTGTCCAGGTGACGTATTCACTGCTATATACTTGTCTTTATCTATGCTTGGTGTTCATTAGACAGGGGTTGGTTATCTCAGGTGAGTTGGCCTAAAATTTTTGCTGTGGGCACTCAAAGACACGGTGTCGGAACACTTGCAGGTCGTGTCCGATTTCCAACATCTGATATCAAAGCTACTGGTTTTGGTTCTGTCAACTATGTCTATGGAGCAGATGAACACTCGTATGATCACCCTCACAGGAAAGAATTGGGTGATTTGGAAGCCAAGGATAGAGGATCTACTATGATGCAAGAACTTACGTGGTCCGTTGGAGGGTGACAACGCTAAGCCATCAGACAAAGCTACTGAAGACTAAAAACGACTGGATCGAAAGGCCGTTGGATTCATCCTCCAATGGCTGAACGAATCGGTGTTTCACCACGTGTCCATGGAGAGTTTGACAAAAACATTGTGGGAGAAGCTGCATTCGCTGTACGAAAGAAAGACGGCTGGCAACAAGGCATTTTTGATTTGCCAACTCGTCAACTCGAAGTACATGGAGGGTGCCCTAGTTGCACAACATCTGAACGAGGTTCAGGGTATTATCAATCAGCTGTCTGCGATGAAGATGTTGATTGATGATGAGCTTCAAGCCCTTTTGCTTTTGAGTTCTCTGTCAGAAAGCTGGAAGACGTTGGTGGTGTCGGTAAGCAACTCCGCGCCTGATGGAGTTGTCACGATGGAGGCAGTCAAAAGCAGCTTGTTGAACGAGGAGATCCGGAGTAAGCAAGTGGAATCGTCGCATGAGTCTGCGCTGGTGGCTTCCTACGGGAAGGGAAGACCCAAGTTATAGGCGAGGACATGGGAGAGTTCTCGGGATCTTGTGACTGTGGACCACAATGAGGGCTGCTATCACTATGGTGAAAGGGGTCATATCAAGAGGAACTGCATGAGGCTCAAAGCTGAGAAGGCCAAAGGCAAGAATTATCAGGAGGATCTCACGTCTATGGGAGATCTCATCATTGCAGTAACCGACGCAGAGAAACCTTGTAGCATGTGTCATGATGGCGAATGGGTCATGGACACAGGAGTGTCGTATCACGCCACTCTATATAGGAGGATCTTCACGTCATACCACGACGGCAGGTTTGGACGTGTGAAGATGGGCAACAAGGGGACGACTGCAGTTATAGGCATCAGTGATATGCACTTGACAACGGAGCTTGGTGAGAAGCTCGTTCTCAAGGATGTGCGACATGCATCGAGTTTGCGCTACAACTTGGTTTCTATAGGGAGGCTGGCGGATGATGGCTATCGCAGTTTGTTTGGGAACAAAGATTGGATGCTTACGAAGGGTTCCCAACAGCTGGCTCGAGGAGATTTATGTTGTGGCATGTACAGGCTCGAGCCGTTGAGTTGTACATGTAGGCCACAAACATCGGATGGAGGCTCGAGGGATATTCGACATGAGTTGGATCGTCAGAAACTTGCTGAGGAGGGTCTTCGAGATACTTTGAGGATTATGGAGGATTCGGTTCGTTGAGACAAAGCGACGAATGATGATGAGCCAAAGATTGAGGGTTAGTATGTCGGTCCCATGACATAGTCGATCTCCAGGTGGGGGTTGCTTCACAGATCCGGTTTTGGCGACAGGTGGTTTGCTAAAGCTTCACGGAGCAACATTGGTTTTAGCAGTTCGAGGCCAGGAAGGAGATCAAGGTTTGCAGTAAACTCAATCTCAGGCAGGAGCATCATCATTCATACAGTTCAGAGGGAGCTGTGGGTCATCGACGGCATGCACAGTGCGTGATGTTATGCTCGAGGACGCATGCGTATGGGGGATCTTCAAGTTCGGACACGAAGGTGGGCAGATTCAGGAGTTCGAATCTTGGAAGAATTGCACCGTCCGCTTAGTTGGGCCAGCTAAGGGTGAAGAAGCTCGTCGGAACGTTAACACGTTTCGGTGGAAGACGAAAGTCGGTGACATAAAGCCAAGACTCACGGTGAGACTAATAGTCAGGGACTTTGGTCTCAGCCGTGTCATTGATGTCGACAAGATCCCAGTAGTTCAAAAGGTACTACGCATGGTAGAAAGCATCGATGTGACTTTCGAGGAGTTGGAGACAAAGGAAGATGCAAAATAACTCGAGGATCGGAGATCAGTGGCATGGGAGAGCATGAACTCTATCATGGGACGACATACATGGAGTCTAATCGAGAAGCCATGGGGTCAATACTATAATGCTCCGCTCCGCGTCAGCATTATATATCAGGTGAGTGGGCAGAACTTCGTTCTCTGATTCTTGCACGCCTTAATAATAATCTGAGTTTTTGCTTGCAATGTTTTCATAAGAGAATGATAGAACCTGCCTTGCATGTTAATGAACGAACTCACCTAGCTTATCTTTGAAACGATAAGTCTGCTTAACGAGAATCCTGAAACGCTTGTCTAAGAGTGCATGAACATGTTCACTATCGTCTATGCTTCGAGAGAACCGTATCGTGCCTGAATGTGTTCAAGTGATAAGTCGGATTGCCCCGCAACAACGATAACTGTTCTGATGGTTCGTCTCGTCTGCATACTAGAGTTTATTTGATAGTGTTCCATGCATTCGCATCGGTCGAACAATGGCTATTGGTGGAGAGCTGAACTGCATGCATCATTAGCCACCATGGGTCATAGCTGCCATAGCATCAGATGAATGAGTCATTGGTATGCTGGACCAACAGCTGCCGATCCTGAGATACTCGGGGACCGCCCTGCATATAGCTAGCTCGTTGTGTTGGCTTGGATAGATGGACTGCCCCTAAGAAATGCATGTGTGTCTAGCTATGCATTTGTCCCTCGAGTCTCACGAGACACACTGCGCACACCCTGAAACAGAACATCGGCTTGTCTTGCTTGCTTATTTTATATGAAACTCTGTTTCCAAAGATGTTTTCATAAACAATGTAATATGACTCTGCTATCGAACTGCATGAAATGAATATAGGTAAAACTAGAAAGATCACTAGTAATGTAATATTTTATAACATGATTACTTAGTGTTGGTTTTAGTGAATGCTTGTTTCTGTTCAGTTGTTTTATCTCACAAGTACTTATAAAAGTGCTGACCCACCAACAGTTTACTTGCTTGCAGGTACTTGATCGTCCGAGGGAGCGATAGGCGTGCCTCAGTCCCTAAGACCCGAAATCCTGGTTTCGATTGTGCCCGAGATGTTATCGTATAAGGGGGCATAATGTATGGAACGAATGCCTTTATATAAAGGAACCCAAGTCCCTCGATTGTTCCGAATACTCAGTTGGCTAAATGCATTGCATTGCATTGCAACAATATCCCTTTTCGCTGCTTACTCGATTGATGCGATGATAGCCAACAATCAACTTAAACGATGAAGCCTTGTGCGGGCGTAACCCCAGGCTCGCACGACATCACGTCACGGTAGTATCGAATGGGCCATTCCCTTCCTCGCACCAGCGGGACAGGGACGGTGATTTGCGTCCGGTGCGCCGAGGCGCGGTGGTTTGCGTCCGGTTCAATCCAGCCCGGCGGGGGCGAGCGAAGAGGCGGTGGTCCGGGGCGTGACATAATGGTATCAGAGCGGAATTAATTTTCTGTCCTAAATCCATTGCTATGACTCTAAGATATTATCGATATGGTATTGCAATAGAGCGTTCCATACAATAAGTCCATAGAAATTCTCAAAGTGCAAAATGTTTACTGAACTTGATTTGCTTGATTATTTCGATTGAGTACGGTGAGGGATGGCACTATCGCTGCTCGGAATATCGAGAAGTTTATCCTTGAAGTTTCGAGGACGAAACTTTTTGTTGGTTGGTAAGTATGTAATGCCCCGCTCCGCGTCGGCATTATATATCAGGTGAGTGGGCAAAACTTCATTATCTGATTCTTGTATGCCTTAATAATAATATGAGTTTTTGCTTGTAATATTTTCATAAGAGAATGATAGAACCTGCCTTGCATGTTAATGAACGAACTCACCTAGCTTGTCTTTGAAACGATAAGTCTGCTTAACGAGAATCCTGAAACGCTTGTCTAAGAGTGCATGAACATGTTCACTATCGTATGCTTCGAGAGAACCATATCGTGCCTGAATGTGTTCAAGTGATAAGTCGGATTGCCCCCGCAACAACGATAACTGTTCTGATGGTTCATCTCGTCTGCATACTAGAGTTTATTTGATAGTCTTCCATGCATTCGCATCGGTCGGACAATGGCTATTGGTGGAGAGCTGAACTGCATGTGTCATTAGCCACCATGGGTCATAGCTGCCATAGCATTAGATGAATGAGTCATTGGTATGCTGGACCAACAGCTGCCGATCCTGAGATACCGGGGGACCGCCCTGCATATAGCTAGCTTATTGTGTTGGTTTGGATAGATGGACTGCCCCTAAGAAATGCATGTGTGTCTAGCTATGTATTTGTCCCTCGAGTCTCACGAGACACGCTGCGCACACCCTGAAACAGAACATCGGCTTGTCTTGCTTGCTTATTGCATATGAAACTCTGTTTCCAAAGATGTTTTCATAAACAATGTAATATGACTCTGCTATCGAACTGCATGAAATAAACATAGGTAAAATTAGAAAGATCACTAGTAATGTAATATTTTATAACATGATTACTTAGTATTGGTTTTAGTGAATGCTTGTTTCTGTTCAGTTGTTTTATCTCACCAGTACTTATAAAAGTGCTGACCCACCAACAGTTTACTTGCTTGCAGGTACTTGATCGTCCGAGGGAGCGATAGGCGTGCCTCAGTCCCTAAGACCCGGAATCCTGGTTTTGATTGTGCCCTAAGATGTTATCGTACAAGGGGGCATAATGTATGGAACGAATTCCTTTCCAAAACCCAAGTCCCTCGATTGTCCCGAATACTCAGTTGGCTAAATGCATTGCATTGCAACAATGTTCTTTTTCGCTGCTTAGTCGATTGATGCGATGATAGCCAACAATCAACTTAAACGATGAAGTCTTGTGCGGGCGCAACCCCAGGCTCGCACGACATCACGTTCCGGTAGTATCGAACGGGCCATTCCCTTCCTCGCACCCGCGGGACAGGCGCGATGATTCGCGTCCGATGCACCGAGGCAGGGTGGTTCGCGTCCGGTTCTGTCACGACCCGCACCCGAAAAATTGGGCATGAGTCGTGGGTACGTCCAGCCTACGCCGCAACATCGGCGGTAGAACGCTGTCTAGGTCAACTATCTAGATAATAATCTCACACAAAAATTGGCTATGACCTCACCAAAAGGAGGGCAACCACACAAACAATATATAAACATGTCAAGATCTCAACTCCAAACGGAGGAGCAATATCATAATGATAATCACAATATACTCAATCACGAATCTAAGCACGATAAGATAACACAGAGATCTAACAACTATAAAGTCTAACCAACAACAACTACTACAACAACCACAACATCAATAATAATAATACATCATCCAAAATAATATACAAACAAGGTCTCAATCCAAAACCGGAGACAAATCCGGTGCTAAAAGCTAATAAAAACAATAGCAAGGTCTCAGTGATCCCGGCTACCAACCCGGAAATCACTCCTAAACTAGAGGGTCCCTGTCTGCACCATCGACAGGCTCAGGTCCATAAAACGTCTGTAAACTCCCTCGACCAGATTTCAGTATTTTAATATTATTTCTAGTTAATTAGAATTAGTGTAACTTTTTAAAAATTATTTATTAATATATTCTATTGATTGTGCACCTGTTTGTTACACAATAAATTAGGGCACCACACTAGCTGTTAACCCTAAACTAATTTCCCATCCCTGCCCTAGACTTGCTAGACTACATTTTTCGTATTTTTAGCAACTCCCAGAAACCTCGTTTTGTGCTTCGTTTTAGTCGCACAAATATCGTTACAAACGTACGTATTTTATTCCTATTTAATTTTCTGCTCTTTACCAACCTCTGTACCCTAGAGATTTGAGGACCAGTAGGCACCTGTTTTGCCCAACCAAAAATACGATAATATTCTACACTAATTGTATTACAATTATCGTATTGACCCCGTAGAAAAATTATGACCCTAACTGCCCCTGAATAATTAGTGAACACCGTGCGCAGTATTTATTAAATAATAAATACGGTGACCCGTATCACCTGCAGAATCAGACCCTGACCCTGCCCAGGCTCATCCCCACAGCCCAGGATATTTCCCCAGCATTTTCCCTCAATTCTGTGAATTTTAGTAATTTTTAGAACCAGGTAATTTTCCAGACAAATTGCATAATTGCACAATTTCCCAATTTCTGGACTTTTATGCAAATTGTGAAAAGATTAGGGTTTTTATGCAAAAATGCATGCTAGGTGGCAACACCCTATTGGCTAGACAATAGGTGGCATGGGACCCACAGAAAAATCTGCTGAAAATATCCCAAAAATTCAAATTACTAAAATACCCCAACATTTCCTTTTAATTACCAAATTGCCATTAACTTAAAACCTATATAAACCCTAAAACACACCCCTCTCTCTCATTCCCCGACTCCCCTCGGCCAGCTCCGGCGACCGCCCACCGCCGGACCACCGCCAACCCCTTCGCCCCTCCCCCGGCCACCTCCCCGTCCACCGCCACCCTCTCCGGCCACCGCCTCCGCCGTGGCGAGCCACCGCAGCATCTTCCCCTCCCTGCCCGACAGCAGCCTCCCCGACCTCCGACCGCCCACCACCGCCGCCCTAGCCGTCGTGGACCTCCGCCACCGACCTCATCCGCTCCGCCGTGACCTCCTCTACCCAACCACCACCGCCACACCTCCCCACGACCACCGTCCTGGCCGGTAGCTCCCCCGCAGCCTCCTCCCCGACTTCGCCTCCAAAGCACCACCACCACTCCCCGACGCTTCCCACCGCCACTCCGGCCACCCCTGACCACCTCCACCCACCCCGACCTGTTCGCCACCTCCTCCTCCACCACCCCGACAGCCTGCACCGCCGCCCCCGCCACCGCACGCGGCGCTGCAGCTGCCACAAGCCGCTGCTGCTGCTGCTACTGCTAGCAGCTACTGCTACTGCCGTTGCTCCTCCGGCCGGCCGCCGTCGACTCCGCCGCCGACCTCCCGCCGACGACTCGCCGTGGACCCCACCTGCCTGACCGGAACAGTACCCCCCCCTCTGATGTACGTATGTGTATTATTTTATGTATACATGTGTGTATATGTATATATATATATATAAATGTATATATTTATATATATTAATATATATTAATATATACATGTTATTATATATAATTACTTATATATTATTAATTACTAAAATACTGTATATACAGTACATATATGTATTTATAATTTCTACATTTTTCTTTTATATATATATATGTTATTATTTATATATACATATATGTATATATGTATATATATATATATATCTATATATATATATGTATATTTATATATATTATCTAAATACTATTATATAAATAATATATATTAATATACTGTGTATTATACAGTATAAAATATATATATATTATATTTATTTACATCTTTTCTTTTCCTGTTTTTCTTTAGTATTATATATATTATATATATATATGTATTAAATACATATATGTATATAGGTATTATTATATATATATATATATAATACTATATATGTATATATGTATATATGCTTTTTATTTTTATTATATATATGTGTATCATACTTTTATATATGAATACATATATAAATTTATATATTTATGTATGTATACTTATATTTATACATATATTTATATATGTATAATTAAGTATATATATAATATCTACTTATATTTTTGTTATATAAATATTTATATGAAATTTCATTTCTGTTTTTCCTTACTTATATATATATATATTTATATATATATATATAGTATGTATACTATATATATATCATATATATAACATATTTGTATATGTTATATAATTACTACTATAAATACTATGCATTCTATTTCTTTTATTTATTTCTGCACTTTAAATTCCTGCACTTATTATATATGTATATATATATATCTATATATATATACATATTATCTATATATATATATATTGCTGGAAAATACAGCTTATATTTATATGTATATTTCTAATTCTTGCACTATCTTTAAATTCACTATATATAATACTATATATAACAGTGGTCACCTATAGACCCTGATATTAGTGCTGGATATTACAGCACTTATATTTATATTTAAAATTCCTGCAATGTCATTTTTATTATCTATATATATATACTATATAGTACTGTATAATACAGTACATAGATATATACGTATTTAATTTCTGCCTGTCATTTTAATTTATTTAATCAGTGGATACACCCTGATAATATTATTATATCATAATATTTATGACAGTGGAAATACCCTGCTATTATATAAATTTACATTCCTGCATTCTCTTTTCTGTATATATATGCTATATATATACTACTACTACTACATACTATATCTATAAGTATATATATATACTATATATCTATATATATGTGGGTGTGTATCCTATATATATTATACATAGGTAAATATATATACTTTTATATACCCTGATAATTCACGAACCTGTATATTTTTAACAGAGAATATCTCCAGCACAACCAGTGACCCCTGTCACAAGCAACTACAAACCTGACTGTGAGATCAGGTTACCAAACACTATCAGGGAGTAGGCAAGTATACCTTGCCAAGTACTGTTTAAATTCTCAATATTGTTATATGCTCTTATTTCTGTATTTCATATACCATGATTACCTGAGACTGCCTTGGGTACAGTCAGTTGATTTACAGACTCACCAACAATTATGAGAGTATTCTTATATTCTCCTAGACCCTATCACGGGAACACGCAACATGGTTGCAATGCATATTGGGATGCGAGCTGCGTAGTTGACTAGCTACCAGTACGTGTGACCGCATCACGGATTAGAATAAATCAGGAAATATACGACTTGACCTTTAGTTACATTGGGAGGGGAGAACAACTAAAATACGTATGGGACACCCACCTCTTTACCATGTGCCGCACTCGACGGAGTGATACGGATGATATAGATATGTATTCATGTGACCATTCTCATCGTAGATGGAAAATTGTATAGTGCCCTTGAACGGGGGCATATGTGGCATATACTAGCCTGTCACTACAGATTGGTGAATTACGTCAGCATATGTCTAGCCACACATTTCCCATACGTATTAGGTTGTCTCAAATTGCATTTCACATAGATGGTTAGCACCCTGTATTTATTTTATTCAGTAATTTCTATTCAGTATTTACACACATGGCATGTTGTTTTCCTGTATCTTGTTACGTCCCTCTGAGGACCTGGTTCCCTGCCAGGTTTAGCTGAGACACTCTACCCCACAGTACCTGGACTTGGACAGGAGTCTGGATATGCCCTTGAGATGGAGTCAGAGGAGATGACGTCAGAGTCTACCTGAGTGCACCTGGAGTTGGAGCTACATATTTTTGAGGATGTTGTGCTAGTTTATCTTATTTCACTCCTGTTTACTTTTTGTAGTGGGATTGTTCCCACCTGACTTTATCTGGGTTGTATATGACATTTCAGATATAGCATCTATATATTCAGCATTTTCCCTGTTATTCTTGTGGATGAGATAGATTTACCTGTATTTAGACTTGTAGTATTTTAGGACAGCGTAGCACATCACTTTGGGGTCCATTAAAATTGGGTAATCCCTTAGTGACGCGTCAGCTGGCCAGTGACACGTGGCCTAGTTCCGTATATTTTTGGGACTGGGGCGTGACACGGTTTTAGTGGTGGCCCATGCAGGTCGAGTTAATTGCTAATAACATGATATCATGTTCAGCAAACCTGCAATAGGATAGGAATACTAGGTCTCATCCACACTGACTTCATCCATAAATTTTGCATCCTGCTTGATTATCATCTATTAAGTCCTTCGTATTTTTCTAAATTTTTCTATTCTTTTTAGAAATATGGACATACCCGGGGAAACTGCGATTAATGGAACTGACCAAGCAACAGACCTCTCGCCAGATGTCCAAAGGACACCAATTCCGAGAGACCAATCTCCGAGAAGGATGCTGGTCAATCCAACAACCTCGTACCTTCACCAGGATCCTACCCAGGAGACAATACCAGCCCGACAAGAAGGGCAAACTTCTCAGACAACAACACTGCAGGCGAAGATACCTTTGCCTCCACCTCCAGTTCTCGCAGCCCTGATGCCACAACTAGAGGAACAATCTCAGATGTTCCAAGCCATATTGCAGGCTCAGTGGCAACAGAATGAAGTCCTGAGACAATGCTTAATGACGGTTCTGGAGAGGACAGCTGCCCCAGTACCAGCCCCTGTCCAACCAGCTAGTACTGTTCGAGGCTTTAGCCGGATGAGTCCGAGAACCTTTAAGGGCAATGAAACTCCGGAAGAGATCTCAGACTGGATCTCCAATACGAAAATACTGCTAGAAGGTTCACAACTTCACCCTGACCTATGGATGACCGCAGTAAGGACCCTACTCCTCGGCAACGCCCATCACTGGTGGGAATCTATAGAGCGCAGTACGGGCAAGAACCATACTTGGGAGGAATTTCTGGAATATTTTAATGCAAAATATTTCCCAGCCACAGTCAGAGATGATCTGTACTCCCAGTTCCTACATTTGGAACAAGAAAATATGACCGTCGACGCTTATGATGCAGAATTCAGTCGACTAAGCCAATTCGGTGCCATCCTAATACCAACCAAGCTGAAGAAGGCCCTAAAGTTCCATCACGGCCTTACCCCCGAACTCCAAGGGTATACTACGGCACAGTCGAGGATTTCATACGAAGAAGTTCTTTCAGAGGCAAGGATACAAGAAGCCATTGGCCGAGAAGCAAGATGTTCAAATCCAACCATATCAGCCATAGACCAGACAGGAGCAGGAGGACCAATCCGTCACCTGGGAAATCAGGCACAACACAAGACAGGGCCATGTCAATACAAGAAACTTCCGACTTGTCACTATTGTGGCAGGAAAGGACATTATGCCAAAAACTGCCGAAGGAAGTATAGACTATGCTTGATTTGTGGAGATAATCAACATAGGGCCAGAGACTGCCCACAACACAGAGAAGCAACACTTCGGACTGGGCAAGGACCAGCAGCACCAGCCCAGAGAATGCAACCCCCTACTAGAGGTCAGCATTCCCCAGCATTTGGAAGATTTCAGAGGGGCCCACCCTTAGCCACCCAAGACACGCAGTACTACCTAGCCAGACAACAAACCATTAGACGAAGGCACGAGCAGGCCTTTGCACTAGCTGCAGTTGCAGAAGAACCGGAAGGTGAAACCATTTCAGGTACCCTTATAATTGCATTATTACCAGCAAACCGCATATTTGATTCTAGAGCTACACTGTCTTTCACATCTAGTAGTTTCGTACCCATGCAAATAGCCAGGTTTACCGGAAGAGGCATTGTTCCAGTTACCAACATTACTAAAGCATGCTAGTAGTCATGTATAGTAGCGTAATGAGGACGCGATTCCCGGTACTTTCAATACCAAACTTCGACGTTATCTTAGACATGGACTGACTAAGCCAGTACAAATACTATCCTAGACTACGGGAAGAGAAACGTCATCCTTAGACCACCAAGTTACCCATTCGGATATCAGGATTAAGCAAACACATCTAGGTAGATTGCTAGACGTTGATTGTTAGGCTCAAAACATGTGAATGTAGGAATAGCTGAATACTACAGGTAGTTTCCCAATTAGATTTGATATACATGACTTATTAGGATAGTCAGTAACTTCTAATCTTGTGTTTTCACCTACCCGAGAAACTATCAGACTTGGAAGAAGTGGAAAACTAAGCTCGAGGTACGTCATACCCTTCGATGTGTTGGAACGCATCAAAGAAGTTGTTTACAAGATAGCATTACCTCAGACATTGGAAGGAGTACATGACATCTCCCACGTATCCTAATTAAGGAGGTACGCTCTGGATACAAGTCATGTGCTTAAATGCAGACAACCTATAGTGTATATTAAGGTTGTAGAACTTAGAAACCACACCTCTTTTGGGTCAACTACCAACCTAGACAAGAAGTTAGAGATTATAGAATCTTGTCTATTTGTGAATTTGAATTGTTTTGTACTCCTCACATCATAATCTAGCGTACTTATACCTTAAATTATGCTCTGCTATTATAGCCTAGTTTTGCAAGCTTATTCTTTACCAAGCTTGTTCATTAATTATGTATTATTGGAGTATTACACTAATACATTTCAGAATCAGTGTATGACGGTCTGATCAACCATAATGCACTTGATTCGCCTTCGCATAACTACTTTAAGTGGATTGAGATATAATGATTGGTAGACAGGTGTACTTACCCTCTGCGCATATCATATCAGCTACATAACTGTGCTAATACGAATATGTGAATAGGGAGTACCAGAATAGCATTTCCATCCACAACTGCCTTGACAATTCCCATTGAATTCTTAAACGCCTTGAATCTCCATACTTCTAATCCATTACCCCCTTGAACTCTTGATTACTGTTTTCCGTCTTTCCTTATTTCGGAAAGAAGAAACCTCGTATATAGTATAAATATGAAGTGTATTATTTCCATAGCCATTTATATAGTTTCTTGGAGAATTACCAAACCCTATTAGTAGATTAGATTACAGTTTAAACTGTTCTTACTTTCTTAGAATGACTTTCGTTACCTACCTTACGTTGTATTACGTTCCTCTAGTTCATATTGCATGAAAACATCATGCACCAGGCAAATCAACCTGGGAACGTGTAGAGAATATCCGATAATGTTTCCCCCATCTATTACCAGATCAGGGTATGTCCAAAATATTTCAAATCAAACTTCAGCTATCTATGTCCTCATATTTCGAATCAATCAATCTTTCGTTCTCATTATATGTGTGTTTTTATTTCGAGGACGAAATATTCTAAGGAGGGTAGATTGTAAACTCCCTCGACCAGATTTCAGTATTTTAATATTATTTCTAGTTAATTAGAATTAGTGTAACTTTTTAAAAATTATTTATTAATATATTCTATTGATTGTGCACCTGTTTGTTACACAATAAATTAGGGCACCACACTAGCTGTTAACCCTAAACTAATTTCCCATCCCTGCCCTAGACTTGCTAGACTACATTTTCCGTATTTTTAGCAACTCCCAGAAACCTCGTTTTGTGCTTCGTTTTAGTCGCACAAATATCGTTACAAACGTATGTATTTTATTCCTATTTAATTTTCTGCTCTTTACCAACCTCTGTACCCTAGAGATTTGAGGACCAGTAGGCACCTGTTTTGCCCAACCAAAAATACGATAATATTTTACACTAATTGTATTACAATTATCGTATTGACCCCGTAGAAAAATTATGACCCTACTGCCCCTGAATAATTAGTGAACACCGTGCGCAGTATTTATTAAATAATAAATACGGTGACCCGTATCACCTGCAGAATCAGACCCTGACCCTGCCCAGGCTCATCCCCACAGCCCAGGATATTTCCCCAGCATTTTCCCTCAATTCTGTGAATTTTAGTAATTTTTAGAACCAGGTAATTTTCCAGACAAATTGCATAATTGCGCAATTTCCCAATTTCTGGACTTTTATGCAAATTGTGAAAAGATTAGGGTTTTTATGCAAAAATGCATGCTAGGTGGCAACACCCTATTGGCTAGACAATAGGTGGCATGGGACCCACAGAAAAATCTGCTGAAAATATCCCAAAAATTCAAATTACTAAAATACCCCAACATTTCCCTTTAATTACCAAATTGCCATTAACTTAAAACCTATATAAACCCTAAAACACACCCCTCTCTCTCATTCCCCGACTCCCCTCGGCCAGCTCCGGCGACCGCCCACCGGCGGACCACCGCCAACCCCTTCGCCCCTCCCCCGGCCACCTCCCCGTCCACCGCCACCCTCTCCGGCCACCGCCTCCGCCGTGGCGAGCCACCGCAGCATCTTCCCCTCCCTGCCCGACAGCAGCCTCCCCGACCTCCGACCGCCCACCACCGCCGCCCTAGCCGTCGTGGACCTCCGCCACCGACCTCATCCGCTCCGCCGTGACCTCCTCTACCCAACCACCACCGCCACACCTCCCCACGACCACCGTCCTGGCCGGTAGCTCCCCCGCAGCCTCCTCCCCGACTTCGCCTCCAAAGCACCACCACCACTCCCCGACGCTTCCCACCGCCACTCCGGCCACCCCTGACCACCTCCACCCACCCCGACCTGTTCGCCACCTCCTCCTCCACCACCCCGACAGCCTGCACCGCCGCCCCCGCCACCGCACGCGGAGCTGCAGCTGCCACAAGCCGCTGCTGCTGCTGCTACTGCTAGCAGCTACTGCTACTGCCGTTGCTCCTCCGGCCGGCCGCCGTCGACTCCGCCGCCGACCTCCCGCCGACGACTCGCCGTGGACCCCACCTGCCTGACCGGAACAGTACCCCCTCTCTGATGTACGTATGTGTATTATTTTATGTATACATGTGTGTATATGTATATATATATATATATAAATGTATATATTTATATATATTAATATATATTAATATATACATGTTATTATATATAATTACTTATATATTATTAATTACTAAAATATTGTATATACAGTACATATATGTATTTATAATTTCTACATTTTTCTTTTTTATATATATATGTTATTATTTATATATACATATATGTATATATGTATATATATATATATATATCTATATATATATATGTATATTTATATATATTATCTAAATACTATTATATAAATAATATATATTAATATACTGTGTATTATACAGTATAAAATATATATATATTATATTTATTTACATCTTTTCTTTTCCTGTTTTTCTTTAGTATTATATATATTATATATATATATGTATTAAATACATATATGTATATAGGTATTATTATATATATATATATATAATACTATATATGTATATATGTATATATGCTTTTTATTTTTATTATATATATGTGTATCATACTTTTATATATGAATACATATATAAATTTATATATTTATGTATGTATATATTTATGTATGTATACTTATATTTATACATATATTTATATATGTATAATTAAGTATATATATAATATCTACTTATATTTTTGTTATATAAATATTTATATGAAATTTCATTTCTGTTTTTCCTTACTTATATATATATATATTTTTATATATATATATATATAGTATGTATACTATATATATATCATATATATAACATATTTGTATATGTTATATAATTACTACTATAAATACTATGCATTCTATTTCTTTTATTTATTTCTGCACTTTAAATTCCTGCACTTATTATATATGTATATATATATATCTATATATATATACATATTATCTATATATATATATATTGCTGGAAAATACAGCTTATATTTATATGTATATTTCTAATTCTTGCACTATCTTTAAATTCACTATATATAATACTATATATAACAGTGGTCACCTATAGACCCTGATATTAGTGCTGGATATTACAGCACTTATATTTATATTTAAAATTCCTGCAATGTCATTTTTATTATCTATATATATATACTATATAGTACTGTATAATACAGTACATAGATATATACGTATTTAATTTCTGCCTGTCATTTTAATTTATTTAATCAGTGGATACACCCTGATAATATTATTATATCATAATATTTATGACAGTGGAAATACCCTGCTATTATATAAATTTACATTCCTGCATTCTCTTTTCTGTATATATATGCTATATATATACTACTACTACATACTATATCTATAAGTATATATATATACTATATATCTATATATATGTGGGTGTGTATCCTATATATGTTATACATAGGTAAATATATATACTTTTATATACCCTGATAATTCACGAACCTGTATATTTTTAACAGAGAATATCTCCAGCACAACCAGTGACCCCTGTCACAAGCAACTACAAACCTGACTGTGAGATCAGGTTACCAAACACTATCAGGGAGTAGGCAAGTATACCTTGCCAAGTACTGTTTAAATTCTCAATATTGTTATATGCTCTTATTTCTGTATTTCATATACCATGATTACCTGAGACTGCCTTGGGTACAGTCAGTTGATTTACAGACTCACCAACAATTATGAGAGTATTCTTATATTCTCCTAGACCCTATCACGGGAACACGCAACATGGTTGCAATGCATATTGGGATGCGAGCTGCGTAGTTGACTAGCTACCAGTACGTGTGACCGCATCACGGATTAGAATAAATCAGGAAATATACGACTTGACCTTTAGTTACATTGGGAGGGGAGAACAACTAAAATACGTATGGGACACCCACCTCTTTACCATGTGCCGCACTCGACGGAGTGATACGGATGATATAGATATGTATTCATGTGACCATTCTCATCGTAGATGGAAAATTGTATAGTGCCCTTGAACGGGGGCATATGTGGCATATACTAGCCTGTCACTACAGATTGGTGAATTACGTCAGCATATGTCTAGCCACACATTTCCCATACGTATTAGGTTGTCTCAAATTGCATTTCACATAGATGGTTAGCACCCTGTATTTATTTTATTCAGTAATTTCTATTCAGTATTTACACACATGGCATGTTGTTTTCCTGTATCTTGTTACGTCCCTCTGAGGACCTGGTTCCCTGTCAGGTTTAGCTGAGACACTCTACCCCACAGTACCTGGACTTGGACAGGAGTCTGGATATGCCCTTGAGATGGAGTCAGAGGAGATGACGTCAGAGTCTACCTGAGTGCACCTGGAGTTGGAGCTACATATTTTTGAGGATGTTGTGCTAGTTTATCTTATTTCACTCCTGCTTACTTTTTGTAGTGGGATTGTTCCCACCTGACTTTATCTGGGTTGTATATGACATTTCAGATATAGCATCTATATATTCAGCATTTTCCCTGTTATTCTCGTGGATGAGATAGATTTACCTGTATTTAGACTTGTAGTATTTTAGGACAGCGTAGCACATCACTTTGGGGTCCATTAAAATTGGGTAATCCCTTAGTGACGCGTCAGCTGGCCAGTGACACGTGGCCTAGTTCCGTATATTTTTGGGACTGGGGCGTGACAACGTCGGACACCAATCCTCCGGATACTCTGAAAAATATGTCCAGTCAGGACTGGAGCAAGTACATCTCTAACAGCAGTTCCATTTAAATGATAAAAACTATAAAACAGTTATAGCAAGTAGCAAGAAAAATAGAGCAAGTATGAAACAAGGAAATATGTAAGTCACTGGTGCATAAAGGTAAAGATGCATGGATATCAGAGCAAGATAGTAATAACTGCAAGATACAGAAAATCTAAGCTAAGATCAAGTCCGTGCACATGAACGTGTAGTGAGTCCAGCATGAAAAACATGTAGTGAGTCAAGTCCAGAAACATGTAAGTGAGACAAGTCAAGAAATGCATGAGAGTCCAGACTATAAAGAATGAACTCGATGTCTTTGAAATACTTGTTTCGACATGTAAACGGCTAGGGGTAAGTACGGCTCACCGCGCACTGGGTGCGCGGCTGCTATCATTCCAGATTAGACCAGAGGGAGTGATTCCTGATGATGCCAGATAGAAATGTTTACATGTCTACTCGAGTATTTCCCCGCCCCGACTAATACAAGTGGATCCAAGACCCGACACGCAAATCAAGATGAGTCCAGCCTGAACATGAATGATGCCTGTAGTGATGCCAGTAGTGATTCCAGAATAGAGGCCAGAAACATGAAATGTACGTGTCACAAGTAAATAAATCCAGAAATACCAGTCAGTGTCCCGTGTTGTGCCAGAATAATCATATGATACTATACTAGAAGCTGAATCATAATAATCATTAGATAATGAAAACTATCAGAGAATGTACTCGCCTGACGTCCTGAGCAACTGGCGTTCCGAACCGGTGTCGCAAGGACCTAATACGAAAAGCAAGGTCAAACAGGGTTCTAAAGAGTCAAACAGATATAAAATAACTAAAAATAGGCTTCTAGGATCGTTCTAGGTCAAACGGGTCAAACCGGTGAAATCTGGGTCAAAAAGTCAACTCTGTGTCTAAAAAGTCAACCCTGGGTCAAAACTAGGTCAAAAGTTGACTTTGGCGGCCAAACGAGTCAACTACGGTCAAGTCTGGGTCAAACTAGGGTGCTCCTGAAATTCTAGGTCAAACCGAGCTCATTAAGCTAGAAAACTCACAAACTCGCCTCCTTGAGATACCGGGATACCCTCGGTATCCGATACCTCAACCTACGCTATATACCCCGCCTAAACCCGCTAAAACCTATGCTAGCACGCGTAAATATATACACATAAGCATATAAAAATTACTCCAATACTATTCCTAGGCTATTGCTCAAAAACCCCGCTTGAAACCCAATACCTTGGTTATCTTAAGGTATTGAAATACCTCGGTATCTCAAGGTATTGAGGTTTCGCTCTAAAACCCCTCTAACTAGCTATCTAGCTACTAATTATGCACCTAGTTATTAATCTAGGCTAGGTAGTATAGATATCTACCATATTTATATATATCTAAGTATGTATATACCTATATATATAGATATCCACACATATATACCCGAATACCCATTATCTTACCTATACACACATATATATAACTTATAGGCATATAGATATCTATATCCTAGATAGGTATATCTAAGTATCTAGCTATCTACCTATCTAGTATCCATCTATCTAAATACCTAGCTATCTATCTATTAATCTAGCCCTCTAACTATCTATTTATCTTATCTACCTATTTATCTATCCATAGATATAGGTATCTACCTATGCATCTACTTATCTATATATCTAATTATCTATTCTAGTAACTATCTACTTGGCTATCTATCTATAATACTAACTAATAGCTAACTATAATCTATCTATCTATCTTATCTATTCTAATCTAGCTAGCTATCTATTTACCTAGCCATTTAACTATCTAACTATCTAATAAGTTATCTTACCTATTTATCCATCCATCTACCTATCTATCTATCTATCTATCTATCTATCTATCTATCTATCTATCTATCAACATATATATATATATATATATATATATATATATATATATATATATATATATATATATATATATATATATATATATATCAATCTCTCACTCTCCCTCACTAGCTCTCACTACCCCTGCATACTTGCTAACCCCGCTGCTGCTCCATGCTACTGCTGCTGCTGCTGTGCTTCGCTTTGCTGCTGCTACTGCTCATGGTACTGCTGCTGCTGCAGCTTCAAATGGCTGCTGCTGCTGCCCCTTGTTGGGGGCAGCAGCTGCTGCTCCTTCTGCAGTTGGCTGAACCCCCCCTCTAGCTACAAACACACACACACACACACTCCTATATATATATATAACTCCCTCTATATATATATATATATATATACACATATATAACCATATATATACCACTAGATACCTATATATATATACACTTATATCTATTCTAACATACTCACTAACACACTAATACACACACTCACACACAAATATATACATAGCTATATATATATATAAATACCTATATTAATATATATATATACACACATACAAATATATATATATATATACACATCAATACACACACACACTCTAAGATACATATATATATACGCATACTCAAATAAATATATATATACATATGCACACACAAGCACACTTACACATATACATATATATATATACACATAGACATATACACACACAAGCACATAGATATAAATACACTCATATATATATATATAAATATATATATGCAAACATACATAAATATAAATATATACATATATATATATATATATATATATATATATATATATATATATATATATATATATATATATATATATATACACATATACACTAACACAACACACAACAACACACAAACCACACGTCCCACTCACGCCCAACGACCCCGACACTCACCAACACCCTAAAATATATAAAATATAACTCAAAAACTCTAGCACACGCTCCCCGATACTAACCCAACGCGCGCACAAGCCCGAAACGAGAAAACCAAGTCGAAATGGCCGTTCGGTCATTTCGACGAACACGTGGTGCGCGGCTCGGAAAACCTCCTGAAACGCACACCAAACGAACTCGAAATCGGCCCAAAATTTACCCACGCGCTCTAAACGATGTCTAGATCCTAGAAAATGTGCTCCCACGTCGATTCTAGGCCCGTGGCGGAAACGCACACGCACTTAGAATCGGCGACGACGAAAAGCCCCAATTTTGCCCGAAACGCCCGTTTCTTCGCGACACGGCTTCCCGTGTCCGAACGGAGACACGCACTCACCCTCAAGACACCCGACAACGTCTACCTAGGTCCGTCTAACCTAGGACATCACCCAAAATTGGGTCAAATTCGGATTCCACCCGAAATTGACACAAAACCTAGTGTTAAAGTCTCCAAACACTACCCAACTAGTTCCAACTTCCTCCCATGGGTAGCCTAAGGGTCTAGGAAGGTTCTAAACTATTAATTACACTATATAATAGTAATTACAAGGGGAAATTTAGGGTTTTACCTCTTGGGAGTTGGAATCCCAAGCCAAAATCTCAAGAATGCTCCAAATCCACCTCCCTCAAGCTCCAAGCCTCAAATCCAAGCTCCAACACCAAATCTAGGCTCTACTCACCTAGGTTAGGGAAAATGCAAGGTTAGGGTTCAAGTAAGGAAGAAGAAATGGAAGAAAGAAGGAAGAAAAGTGAAGAAGAACTTACTTTGGAGAAGAAAGAAGAAGAAGTAGAATGTGAAGAAGAAGAAGAAGAAGAAGAAGAAGTGGAATGAACAAAGGGGAGAGAGGGGCTGCTCCCTGCTGGCCACGGGTGGGAATGGGGGCTGAATGGGTCGGGTCTCACATGTAATAGGGTTTACAAGTCTCAAAAATACCCAAAATGCCCTCCTAACTCTCGGTTTTGGGTTCCGGGTTCCAAAAATACTCAAACTAACTCCAAATCTCTCCCACTAACCTTCTAAAAATAAAATAAATATTTCTAAGCCCCAAAATTTCTCACAAGGGTGCGGTCTGGGTCGGACATGGGTCCACTAGGGTCTGACATGGGTCTAAGCTAGCCAAAATTCTAAAACAAACAATAAAAATATAATGCAATCATTAATTAATTATAAATATAATTAATAAAATAATGCACAATTAACTAAATAAAAAAAATAAAAAAAAATACCCGGCTCTGGAAATGGGGTGGTGACAGGTTCAATCCGTCCCGGCGGGGGCGAGCGAAGAGGCGGTGCTCCGGGGCGTGATAAACACCCTCTCATCAGACTGGAGGGGGAGATTGGTGGGATCCACTCTTGATTTGGTAAATTTTGGTGCCCAAATATGGTCGAAGATTTGATTTGATATAATTTAGAAATATACATTAAATGTAAGATTTGATCAGATTTTAAATTTGTATCAAATATTTTATTTGACCATATTTGGACGTCCATAATTAGTGTTGGACTATTTTAGGTGGAATATGATTCTTATTTTAAGGTTTTCTATTTAGAAAATCCTATTATGACATAAAATATGATTTCTCATCCTATAAATATAGGAGGAGGGTGGAGGCACACATGATAGCACAAATTGGAGATTCAGGGTGCTCGTCCACAGAAAATCTAAGAAAAAGTCCTTGCTTTGCTCTTAGAACTTCGCCATCTAAGACAGATGGAAGAAAGAGATCTGATTGAGGAGTCATCGCCTTTGCTCAAGAAGATTGTTACGGGTTGGTGATCGATTTTAATTGTAATCTCTTTCTTTTCTTCTTGAGTGTGGTGATGGGGTTGAATCTATTAGGACAAATGATTCAACATTAATTTTATCAATTTTATAATTTTACCTGAGTTATAAAGGTTGAGATTTTTCCAGGTGACGTAGTCACCGCCATATACTTGTCTTTATCTATGCTTGGTGTTCGTTAGACAGGGGTTGGTTAGCTTAGGTGGGTTGGCCTAAAGTTTTTACTACGGGCACTCTCAGACACGGTGTCGAAACGCTTGTAGGACATGTCTGATTTCCAACTTATCAGTAGACATAGTCACTAGACATCGCTGAACGTCGCTATTTTTGTAATACAGTACTTATAGTATCTTTACTAGGATGTTCAAATGTTATGGAAGACATGTTATTGATTATATTTTCTATGCACAAGATGTTCTTTGTGAATTATTAAAATTCACAAAAAACTCCAAGGACACCAAAAAGGTAATCAATAATGTATCTTTCTTGCATTTGATCATCCCAATAAAGATACCATAAGTATTGTATAATAAAATATTACAACCATAAATTATTTTAACCGTATATAAAATATTTGTTGAGATATCAATATTACAACCATAAATTATTACAATATAGGTAATGATGGGGACTTGGGCACCGTAGGGGTGGTAGGAGCAGGCCGGGCGTTGCTGGAGAAGTCGACGGTGCGGCCAGATGCCGGCGGTGCGAGAGTCGTAGGGGAGGCAGTGGACAAGGTGGTGGGAGTCGATGATGGGGCTGTGGTCGGAGTTGTGGAGGATGCCGCTGTTGTCGACGATGGCGCATTAGTCGTAGGGGAGTGAGAGGAGGAGGTCCGTCGAGGCAAGGACGGAGGGGTCGAAGTGGCAGTAGCGGATCCAGTCACGGAGGGGAGGGGGTCGAGGCGGGTTGCGAAGCAGGTGCGGGTACGGAGGGGAGGGGGTTCGAGGAGTAGGCGGGTGGCGGAGCAGGTGAGGAGGCGAAGGGGATGGGGTTGAGGGGAGGGGTTCGAGGCAGAAGGAAGGGGAAGGGGGGTCGAGCGGGTGGTGGAGCGGGTACGGATGCGGAGGGGAGGTGGTCGAGGCGGAGTCGGGTGGCGGAGCTGGTGCGGAGGCGGAGGGAATGAGAGGGGGTCGAGCGGAGGGGAGGGGAAGGGGAGTGAGGGTTATTTATATAAGGGAAGAGAATTTGAACCGACCTTAATTTCCAGGATTGTAGCGACGTCTCATAAGCACGTCACTAATCGTCGCTATATAGCGACGTCCAACGACGATTAACGATATTTTAGGGCAAAAATTAGTGTCACGCCTCAGTCCCAAAATATCGAGGGACTAGCCACGTGGCAATGGCCAGCAGCACACACCGATGGACAAACCCAATTTAATGGATCCATCGGGGCATACTTAAGCTGTAATAGAACAATAAATAGGTCCAATGATATAAGTCATAGACTATTCTAATCTCATCCACAACAGATAATCACAGATCAAATGCCAGAAATAATGCAAATAAAATAAACTAACAAGTCTCAATAAAAGTATCTCGGAGATCAATCCGAGAACAAGTCTGATACATCAATGCAATAGACTGGAAATAAAATAACTAGAAACAAAAAATAAATGAGTATCTCAAGCCAATACTCAGGAGAAGTCCTCTGGTACGATCTCGTCCTCTCGTCCTGGTTCTGCTCTAATGTAGGCACCTGCTTCTGCTAATGCTAATGCTCTGGTCCCGTATACCTCGGGATAGATCTCGTCAGCTAATCCTGGGGACATAATTCGGATCCAGGTCCTCAGGGGACATAGCAAGGTACAAAATAACTCAAGCCAATTTAAATGCAGTACAAAAAATAAATAAGTAAACATGGTAATACTAAAGAACCAGCTAAGTGAAATGCAAGATGAGAGCATCACTAAAACTCAGGCTGAGACCACTACAAGCTCTGTGTCGGGGAGCCGGTAGCAGTAATATCACTAGTAGAGTGCCTAGCTCTGATATAGAGTCTGAGGCCTCACAATAAATATAACACTAGTAGAGTGCCTAGCTCTGATATAGAGTCTAAGCCTCACCATAAATAATATATATAAATCAGCCTGTAGCCTGTGTGTCTTTCCTCACCCAATGTAATCACACGTCTCATGTCACGCAAGATCAAAACTAATGCAGCAAGTCATATACTGTCTATGAATATAATGTCTATGTCATAAAACCCGTATCCTATACAGAATCACCATGAAGATCTCAGGAAGATTCTGTCTCATGAATAGTGTCAAGTATCCTGGGTTATGATGTACCTGATAAGACAAGTACGAGAAATATAGGGTCTAAGTAAGTCACACGGCCCTAGGTCAAGCATGTCTAGATGACAATACACAACTCCGAGTACGGTGTTGGCACCCGACTATTAATCGGACGCTAAGTAAGTCACACGACCCTAGGTCAAACATGTACAACAATATATATAAATAAGGCAAGAAAATATGTAACAAGAACTTCAATGTTGGCAAGGTACACTTGCCTGTGGTTCTGGCACCAACTGTAGCTCTGGTCTCAGTGTGATCTGCAGGTACTACTCCGGTTGCTGAAATAAACATCACCATTAGATTCAAAAAATATCAAATAGCTAGAAACGCCTGTCCTTGAGTCCAATTTGGACACAGGGACAAAAATGACAGTTTTTGGTCAAAGCGGGGTCCACATGTGGGCCGCTTTGCACCGAAAACCGTGTCAGGGTCAAAGGTCTCCAACTTCGTCCAACTTAGTGTCAACAAGTCAGGAACGATGATACGAACCCAACGGAACTTCCAGAATTGGATTTCGATGAGCCGATCACAAAATCGCCCGTCAAGTGGAGCATGTGGGGCCCACGATATGCGATTTTGTCAACGTTCTCAGAATCGAACCAAACTTGGGTCACAGGACCAGCATATTGCTACGAGTCCGATGGCACAAGTTTTATTTCGATCCGACGTGTGTACACAAAGTTACGACGTGTTCCAGAACAGGCGAATACGGGGCGTTGTTGGCGGATACGCGATGATTCCGGTGTGCACGCACATCCAAATCAACTTCTGCAAAATCTCGCACGTCCGTATCGACGGCACGCACATTTCGGTGAAGACCGCGCGCGACCAAATCATCCCGTTTGGCGGGGCGCACTCAGTTCCGGGGTGAAATAGGGCGTTGGTTTTCCTGTTTTTGGATCGCGGTTTGCGATCGCCACAGGATGCGACGTACCGAGCGAGTTGCACGGGCATCGAGGGGGTCACACAGTCTACGCGTCACAACTGACGGAACCGAAAATGGGTCAACGAGGAGAGGGAACGGGTTACCTGAACAGGGCTCCGTGAAATCTGAATTTTGTGTCCGTGTGTCTCCTCGACACGAGCTGTGTCCTGTGTCCGGTCTACCGTGTCCGGTTAGGGTTAGGGTTCTGCTGCGGCCAGCATCTAGGGCTTCGCCGGGGCTGGCCGGAGGAGGGCGGAGCGGACTCTGGCGGATCGTCGGCGGCTAGGGCATCGAGGCGGAGGGGCTCTGGTTCGTCGGCAAGGCGAAGGCGTCGCGGGGATGCTGTCAAGCAAGGCGGAGCAGGGAGCGGAGGCTCTGTAACACCCCATTCCGCTCAAGCGGACTGCCGTCTCAATCGGCAATCGTGCAGCTGTCCCGACCCGCTTTGCCTCGATCAAGAAGCAAAGGATATCCAGACTTGTCCCTACAGGAATCCGGCTTGGACTTTGAGAGGCTCGCTCAGACGTATCGCTCTACCGAGGCGAATCATCGCTAAGGTGGGTGTCTACGGTAAACTTGTCTTTGCTTAGCCAGCACACATAAAATCTGGAATGTTCATGCTAGTCGCTAGGTGAATCACCCCCTGCATGCTAATAAATCCAACGCACCTAGCTAAGGGAATAATCCCAACTTGTATTGCTTGCTAGAACATGGAAATAAAATACTGCTTATATTCAGACCCTCGCATGCTAAGTCCCTAACGGTTTATCTCTCGGCTTACCTTCGGGTCCGAGCAATCGTGTTTACTTGTGTCCCTTAGAAACGCATGCTTGTCTGCTTATGAATGTCTAACGATATTATATTGTGCAATGTTTAAGCAATCCTGAACGCATGAATGGAACGTAGATGCAATATAAATGAATCATGCTACTGCTTGTCTTGTACTCACGTAGCCTCCGGGCGATAATCACGTAGCCTACGGGCGCACGTAGCCTACGGGCGATATTCACGTAGCCTACGGGCGATAGTCACGTAGCCTACGGGCCCACGTAGCCTACGGGTGATAATCACGTAGCCTTCGGGCGAATGAATGTTATTGTTTGATCATGGACAACTTGTGCACAAGGTATAGTTCCTGCGGGCGGCTGCTGGGGCACTGGCACCGTTCCGGCTCCGGACGGAACTAACGTTTAGTCTCACGTACTAGGACAGGGTGGTATGCGGCGCCTAACGTTCTTGCACGTAGCAAACCATCTTCGTCACAGACTAGTGTCCATTATGGCATACGCCAGTGATCACCTTGTACTTAACTTGTTGCATGCTTGCTTGTAAACGAAAGATAAACCATTCATCCTCGCTTAGCGGCTATCCGCGTGCGAGATATTGTATCGCATGAAACAAATAAACTGAACACATGAACGATCTTGAAATAAGTACTCGTGTTTGCATATGCTATGCCTCCTGAATGTTTATACATGCCCCTGCTTAAATTAACAATGTTTGCCTTGGACAGGGAAGGATAAATGGTAAGTTGGTAAGTCTCGCCGTGTTCCCTCAAACATCATACGGCGCACTGCCCGACTCGTTAGGCTATTCAACGTTTGCATGAAACTGATCCTAAGGCAACTAGAAAGACAACTTAATAGTTGTGCACGGAACCTGTATTACGTGTTTGGATTTGTTGAGCGGGCGAGTAGCTTCCCCACCAGTGCATTCAATGTACTGATAATCCACCAGTTTGTATGCAGGGTGCGGGAGAACCTCGTTCGGTGCGGACGCCTCCTTCGTGCGTGCTAAGGCCAGGAGTTCCCTCTGAAGCCTTGCAACGGTGCGTCCGGGACTGAAGCACATATACAAGACATAATGTTGGAGCGTCGCCTGACCATCGCCTGTACAATCATTCCACAGTTGTAGCCACTTGGCACGCTTTTACTGTTTCAGAGAGAGAGGCTTGAGCGACTTGTAATCTCGGCTATACGCCGCCTGTAATACATGTTTCATATATCAATAAAAGAGCTTGCTTTACTTCAAATTGTGTTTCTATGCTTTCGCTATATTTGTCGACTCAGTGAACCTGTTACCGAATCGCTATGCGTTCATGACTCCGCTGCACTCGGACAATCTGTACGACTCTGTGGCTTAGAACTCTTGCCGCCAGCCAATGAACTATGGCCTTGCACGGGCGTGGATCACGCTCGTGCAGCATCACGCCGGGATGGGTTAAGCGATCGTTCCGCGGGAGCGCTGGCGAGGGTGATTCCCGCCTAGCGGGAACGGCCGAAATAGCCTGCGGGAGATCGGGGCGTGACAGGCTCTCGGGGTTCTGCGAGAGTGGCGTTGGGGTACTGCGGGGCTGAGGGCGGCGAAGAGCTCGTCGAGGAAGACGGAGATGCGGGGCTGAGCGGCTGGATCGGGGAGTTAGGTCGGGGAAGATGAGGTCGGGGGCGGAGGAGTTGATTCAGGGGGAGATGATGGTGATGTGGTGGCGGAGCTAGGAGGATCCCGACGGCTGTGGTCGTGCACCGGTCGAGGGGACGGAGGAGGCTGACAGAGATGGAGGAGATGGTGTCGGGTTGGCTGCTGCTCGACTCCGGCGAGTCGAGTCGAGCAGGGAGGAGTTCGACGAGGTGGGAAGCGGTGCTCGGGGTGTTCGTCGATGGGATCCGACGGGTCGAGATGGCCGGAGGGAGAGGTGGATGGTAATGTCAGGGAGCGGGGAGGAGATAGGCGGAGAGGGGCTGGACTAGGGCGGCGGGTGATCGAGGCGCTGGTCGGAGCGGGCGCTGCGCGACGGAGAGAGGGAGAGCGGGTTGTCGAGGGCGGCGCGTGGTTTTCGAGGCAATTAAATAAGTCGGAACAGCAATTTCGATGGTTTAGGATTAGGGTTTCAGTTAGGGTTTCAGTTAGGGTTTCGGGTTTGGGTCCGCGGGTCGGGTTCAACATGAATCCGGCCCGACCCGCTAGTGTTTAAGTGCGGGTTTGGGTCTGCGGGTTTCGGGTCGGGTTTAGATCCGACCCGACCCGATAAGGCTGGGTTCGGTTCAGTTGAACTGGGTCTGAGTTGGTTTGGTTTATTTTGGAAATAATCCGGTTTATTTTAAGGGTTTAATTCGGTTTAATCATAACTTGGTTTTTAGGGCTTTAAAGATGTTTTCGGAGTCCAATAAATTCACAGAAAATTATCCTATGTCCGGTTTTCTATTTTACACCATAAAATATTATTTCTATAATATTTTAATATTATTTAACATCATTTAAAAATTATTTAAATACAAAATACCTAGGTTTTAATTACAAAAAAATACCAGAAAATTCCAGAAAAATGTGAGAATTTAATTTTAAAAATTCCTGAAAAATCAGGGGGTTTACAATTAGAATTTGTAACGATCGCGTAAATCGACGACGGTATAAAGTGTCGCTAGACGTCGCTAATTTAAAAGTTTGGAAACGAAAGAGTGGGGAGAAATGAATCGTCGAAACCCTATATAAAACTATTTAGCGACGCCTAATATAAGCGTCGCTAACTGTCGCTAGTTTATAATATTCGACGACCTACATATAGAAATGTCGCGGAACGTCACTGATTTAAAAAATATAGAAACTTCGGCGACTTCTCGGCGACGTCCATTTTCATAATATTAATCGTAGTTGCTAGACGTCGCTGAATGTCGCCAACGGTGACGTATTACGACGTCATGTTATTACGTCGCTAAAATATATAATATTAGTGATGTCTTAATCCAGAGTCGCTAAATACGTCGCTAATTTGACTTATTTTGGTCGTGAGAAAAATGATTAATTAATGTGAGAAAGTGAATCCTTGGATGGTTGGAAGGAACCATTTCTCCCATATATTTATTTTTTCATTGGAAATCATTTTCCTTTCCTCCTCTATTCCTTTATCATCCAAATATAGGAAATAAATGACTTTACTTTTCCAACGTCATGATTTCACGAATCAAACGAGGCATAGGGATAAATTTGGAACAAACAAATGCTAGTGTTTCAGGATGTGTATGAGAATTTTTTTTTGGGAGGAAAATGGAATTTTGAAAGAAAAAAGAATGAGGCGGAGTAAAATGAAGGTGAAGTTAATTTTTCTCTCTCCCTTTATTTCGGTGACCAAAATGAATGGAAACGAAAAGTGAAAAAAAAAGTTTTTTTTTTCTTGTGGGATAAATATATAATTACTGTTTAGTCGTTAGTTTTCTCAAATAATAATTTATGCGTATCTTTCTTAGTGGTAGTTGGGTAAATTCTCTCAAAATTCTTTCATTTTTTTTCCACTTTTTGGAGAATTTTTTTAGTGGGTCCTATATAATTTTTTACCTCATATTTCTCTTATCCATTTTCCTCCTCCCTTTCTAAACACCATCGCTTTTAGGGTCTGCTTGGATGGAGGGTTAAAAGAGTTAGCCGAAGGAAAGTTAAGTGAGGAAAAATAAAAATTATGCTTGATTTGAGGATGGAGGTTTAGGAGAAAGGGTTACAGAGGGTTAAGTGAGCGTTTATTTAACCCTTTTTTATCTATTTTTCAACCCCCAAAATCGGACCCCCAAAATCGGAGGGTTAACGAGAGGGGATTGAAAATTTTTGTTTAAAATGTCATAAATATCCGTTATTTGTCCTATAAAATATTATAATTTTTTCTTGCTTTCAACATGTTGCTCCGTAGCTTTCTCATTTATGAAGATATTTTGACAAGTTCTAATTAAAATTTTAATCAAATTTAATTTTATGACATATGTAAAAAGAAAATTTTGATAATTATTGTATTTTTATTAATCATCCTCACTAAAAATCTCCAATCCAAACAAGAATTATTAAACACACACCACTTATAACTCTACCTTCAATTCAATCAAAGTTATATGTATTGACTGTACTCCCTCTCACATAATTTTTCATTACTTAACTTCCACTAACTCTGCTTATTTATTTATTTTCCCACAATCTAAACATACCCTTAGTTTTTCTTTCATTTTTTCTCAAACTTTTTTTCTTCTTCTCCTTTCCAAACAATATGTGAGTGTTTTAATTTGGCATTGCATCGGGTGCTCCAAAAAGCGTTTAGTGTTTGTCGTTTCAGCATTTTCCTTTGATTGAAGTTGACAAAAGCTAGCTGGAACCAGACCTAATCTCATTTATCGTTTTTATCAAAATACTGACATAAATGACAAACGCACCATTTCGAATGGGAAGTAAAATGGCTTAAGAGTACTTAACCATATATCCCAAATAGTTATATGAATGTACAAATTATAGAATCTATGTTTCATACATCGTCAATGGAGTCCAAAATGATCGCTAATGGAGTCAAGAAACACATGAACTCGTTAACTAAAGGAGGAAGAAGTGACTCGTTAACTAAAGGAGGAAGAAGTGACTCGTTGGATGATCAAAATCATCAATATAGAA